>CAUYRT010017990.1:0-54935 GCA_963574885.1 Lepilemur ruficaudatus
CCATGGCACTCTATCTGGGGCAACAGAGCGAGACTCTGTCTCAAAAAACAAACAAAAACCATGGCCATAAATTAGTAAATAAAAACAAAACCTAAAAAACATTGGGGGTAACCAAAAATTACATTTCCATAGTGCATCCTAAGGAAATCACCTGAAATTACTTTGTTACATCACGTCATATATGTCCGACAGCCCTAGGACGGTGCTAAGCCAGTCTAGCCAGTTAAAACAACGGGTGACATCCCTTATGTATTTGTCTGGTTTCACAGCTAAGTATTTTTCCTGCCTTAATGCTAATTTTTTCAACTTAATATGTTAAGTTATTTAACTATCCTCATATATGCTCTTAGCAAATCAAAAGAATCCCCAAAAAAGTTATCCTAGAAAACCACAACAAAACCAAAAGATTATTCCTTTGCAGGCACAATGGCTAAGAAAGAGAACTGGCATTAGTTCAATAAACAAGTATTTTCTTCAAGGACATTTAGATAACCTGAACATAATAAGACAATGATAAATGGGCATGTATTAATTAAAACTTGGTTTATACCACATAAAGTTAGCTGGAGTTACACGATGTTTCATTAATCACAAAGATATCAAAGTAAACAGATGTCCCACTGGAGGGACATCTGTTCTGCTTCTAAATCACTATCACCATCAGCATCACCATCATCATCATCACCATCATCATCATCACCATCACCACCACCATCACCATCATCACCGTCATCATCACCATCACCATAATCACCATAACCATCACCGTCATCATCATCATCATCGCACTTACTGAACACATACTGCGTGCCAGGCACTCACAGCAATCTTACCTGGTAGGTGTCGTCATTATTGCTATTTTGCAGATGAGGAAACTGATGCTTAGTGTGGTAAAATAACTTACTTAATTCACATAGCCAGTAGGTGGCAAAGCTAAGAGTGACTTGTCACAAGTTCTTTGCTTTCTACCACCAATCTTTAAGAGTCTCATGCTCTACCGACTGAGCTAGCCGGGCGACCGCACTGCCACCAATCTTTAAAGAGCAGGACACTCCACAGTCATTTTCACGTGCGATACCCCACTGGGTTCATTTCTGTCCCCAGCCTCTGACCACCCAGGCCGTCTCTGATGTCCTGTCTTGCACCACAGAAGAGCTTAGATGTTCCTCTTCCCCCAGGGCTCACATCAACCAGCAGAGCATGGCCCTGGGGCAAGGCGCCAGGGAAGACCATGCACGGGCCAAGGGGCTCACCAGAACTGCGGATCACACGGGACCTGGGCCCGAACCGCTGTGGCCTGATTCTCCCTGGCAGAGACCTTCTAATGGAGCATGTCAGAACTCAGAGTGCCCCTACAACACGGCTCTCCTCACCTCACCGCGGGCCGTGTTATGCTGACCTACCCTCCATCAGGAATCACCTGGGGGTCTTGAGAGCTGTCCTGATCACCTGGAGGGCATGGAGGCAGAGAAGAGAGGGAGAAGCCCTGACAACTGTTGTCAAGGTAATGGGCACAGTCGAGCTCCATGCAGCCCCAGCAGCTCTGCCCAGGATGGCGCTGCCAGAGTGTGCAGTGTTCGTCCAAAATTTGCTCTTGTCTGAGGATACGATGAATCCTGCCAGGCTCACAAAGAAAGGGTGCAGCCGTGATGGCCCTGTCTGTCTGCCTCCCAAGACCTTTCCTCACGCAGTTTACAATGTGCACGTTGTTGTTTGGTTCCATTAAGCAAGCCCAGCACCTTCTGGCCGTATGCTTTTCTGGGAGAGGAGCCAGGCTGAGCCTAATAATGCAGGTCCTCTCCACGCTGCTGTCGTCTCCTGCGCTCGTTTAGCTGGTTCCTGCTGTCGTTTCACATCCTCCCAGGCAAACATCGCCCACGCCGGCGTGGCCTGAGCGCAATGTCCTGAGAGGCACTGGCAGGACAGACACCCCACCCACGCCAGTCGGTGGCAGCTGGGAGCAGGTCATTTTCCTGACCCCTGGCAGATGAGACAAGGAGGCTGACAGCTGCCCTGAGCCTTGCTTCTGGCTCCCTCTCTCGAGCCTCTGCCCGTCTCTCCAGCCCTAAGAATGACGCGGCCAGAGCCTCGCAGAGCCAGCAGCTCGGAAGCTGTGCCGTCCGGACGGGAGGGGCCCCACAGCCCTGCCCTGGCCCTCCAGGTCGCCCCGGGGCCCTAGAGCACAGTGACGTGAGGCCCTCTCCCCTTGCTCCTGCCTCTCTGCGGGGCTTGGGGGCTTTTTGGTGGACGCTGGGTTTAGTGCAAATACCAGCTGTGGTCCCTCTTTTAGTCTCAGGAACAAGTGCAGCCGCTGTCCAGTTGAGGAGCTTTCAGAGCTGGTGGGGGCGAGTGGGTGGGTGGGTGTGGGAGACAGCGGGCGCAACCCCACCTGAACCTCACCGGCCTAAACTCAGGAGCAGCCCCTGGGCCTTATGGTGGCCCATTGTTTAGTCTGGAGCATGGCAGAGGAAGGTAGGGAACCATTTTCTAGTGGCCACCAACTCTGTGTCAACCTTGTTAAATCTCTTAGCACAATTTCTATGTGACTTAATTAAATCTTTATGAAAATGCTACCACTAGGAACAACCCTACTTTTAAAATGAATGTGTTAGCTGGGTGCGGTGGCTCACGCCTGTAACTCTAGCACTCTGGGAGGCCAAGGTGGGAGGATCGCTTGAGCACAGTAGTTTGAGACCAACCTGACCAGCCTCCGTCTCTACTGACAAAATAGAAAAATTATCTGGGTGTGGTGGCGCACACCTGTAGTCTCAGCTACTCAAGAGGCTGAGGCAGGAGGATCACTTGAGCCCAGGAGTTTGAGGTTGCTGTGAGCTACGATGATGCCACTGCACTCTACCCAGGGTGACAGAGCAAGACTCTGTCTCTAAATGATTGATAGATAGATAGATAGATAGATAGACGCTGAGCATGGCAGGTTAAACAACATACCTGGGCCCACAGCCGGTGGGGGCAGAGCTGACCCACACTCATGCCCTCCTCACTCCGTGGTCCATGGTCTGGCGGCCGCCTGGGGCTGGGAGCCAGCTGCTTCTCGGCCTCCCTCAGCGGGAAGGCCCCGGCAGAAAGCCCACGGGTACTGGGGGAGCAACGCGTGTGGGCTGAGCCCTGTTCTGACCTCTGTGCTTGGGGAGCTCACGCTCAGTGGGGATGGGCACCAGACACCCCTGCAATATGGGAAATGCCTCAAAGGAGACAGGGAGGGGAAGGTGGTGCAGAAAGACCCGAGTGGAGCTTTAGCCGGGGTGCCAAGCAGGGACCCCAGGGGATCACTCTGCACTGAGGGCTGAGCAGAGAGGAGACCTTGGGGTGGTCTGAGCGCTGCAGGCAGAGGAACAGCAAGGCTGGAACAAGCTCGTCTTACCAACAGGCATCACAGACGCGAGGAGAGTAGGCTGGGGCCAGACCCTACGGGCCCCCAGGG
Organism: Lepilemur ruficaudatus; assembly: GCA_963574885.1. Taxonomy (NCBI): domain Eukaryota; kingdom Metazoa; phylum Chordata; class Mammalia; order Primates; family Lepilemuridae; genus Lepilemur; species Lepilemur ruficaudatus. The sequence continues at coordinate 3,443 of CAUYRT010017990.1, forward strand.
CCATGGGAAGAGGTCTGGTATTTTTTCCAAGGTGCAGCGGAAGACTGCTGGAAGGTTTTGAGCAGGAGAAGGGCAGGACTCATCACACTTCAACAGATCCCTCTGCACGTGGGGAGAATGGATCAGAGAGGAACAAGAGTGGAATGAGGTCCATGCCAGGTGAGAGTGATGATAGCTCAGACGAGGCCGGTAGCAGAGAACAGGTAAAGGATTCGACGAATACTTTGCAAATAAACACGGTGCAAGGCCTAAAGTTAAAATTCAGTATTTTGTGCTGCCTTGATACTCGGTAACACTTGGGAGAACTGAGTGGTCCAACCACAGGTTCCGCCCCCACTCTGCTCGAGTAGCTAAGGCTGGCTGGCCCAACTGCCCTCCCTATTTTAAGAGCAGGCATGGCTCCTGCTGCCCAAGTGACAGCGGGTCCCACCAGCCCTGCATTCTTTCAAACAAGCCAGCCACACCCTCTTGTGCAAACCAGGGGGCACCTTCCTTCCAGAAACCAGGAAGCCTGCCTCTCACAGGCTCTGCTTGCTCACTCTGTCCCCAGGTGGCCCAGGGTGGCAAGCAGTGTCCCCTCTCCAGGCTGTATGTGCCACTAATGGCCTGCCATCGAGCTCGTCTGCCCAGTGTCGGGTGTTGGGTGGAGAAGAGGCGGTCAGATCTGTAGCTGGCAGGCGTGGTGGCGCAGACCCCTCCCAGGCCCCTGGCATCTCTGATCAGCAGTCTGGGGTGCTGGTGTGGATTGAATTGTGTCCCCAAAAAGATACATCCAAGTTCTAACCCCACATACCAGTGAATGTGACTTCACTCTGGATAGGATCTTTGCGCATGTCATCAAGTTAAGATGAGGCCATACTGGATCAGGGTGGCCCTATACAGAGAGGAACATTTGGACACAGTCACACACAGAAGATGGTCACATGGTGACAGAGACAGCCATTGGAGTGATGCTGCCACAAGCCAAGGAATGCCGAGGACGGCCAGCAGGCACCAGAAGCTGGGAGAAGCAAGGGAGACTTCTCCCCTAGAGCCTTCAGAGGGAACTTGACCCTGCCAACACTGCGATTCTGAGCTTCTGGCCTCCAGAGCTGTGAGACAGTGCAGTTCTGCTGCTCTGAGCCATGCAAGCTTGAGTGATTTGCTCAGGCTCCAAAAGAAACTAATACAGGTAGGGCCAGAAAGCATACATTTCTGACCACTTTCCAGGTGGGGCTGACATTACTGGGCTGGGGGCCACCTGCTGAGATCCACTGGTTTAGGAACCTGGGGTTACCTAACCAGGGAGAACAGAAGAGTTGCTCAATGTCTCAAGGGCCACCTGGCCCTGCGTCCGGGACCAGGACAAGTATGTGGAGTTAGAGAAACAGCCCGGGGCAAGGGCTCGGGGGGGAGGGCTCAGTATGTTAAGTCAGGGGAGAAGACGCTGTGTGCCTGGGGGGGCCTGTCCAGACGGGCCTCGGGGAGGCAGGACTCTCCCCTGCGCCTCTGCGTGGTCATGCAGGACTGGGCGTAGCTTGGGGCCCAGGGCGTGGGTGAAGGGGCAGCAGGGTGCCCAGGGCTGCCCCCAGGGCACGCTCCCTTTGCAGGACACAGACCTGCTGTCCTGAGCCCAGGCTGCAGGGCAGCTTCCACAGGGCACTCCTTTGCCCAGGGAGTGAGGACATGTCTCACCAACTCCCCCTGCAGCCCGTGTCCCTGAACCCTCCACCTCCCGCAGCCCAGAGAGGGGCCGCCCTGGTCAGCTTGTCACGGGGGCTGCGGGCAAAGGCTAATGAAAAAGTGAGATCAGCTCATTGTACCTGACCAGTTTCTAAATTTCCTTGGCTTTTTTTAGGCTTTTTTGTTTTTGAGGCAGAGTCTCACTCTGTTGCCCGGGCTAGAGTGTAGTGGCATGATCACAGCTCACAGCAACCTCAAACTCCTGGGCTCAAGCAATCCTTCCGCCTCAGCCTCCCGAGTAGCTGGGACTACAAGCATGCACCGCCATGCCCAGCTAATTTTTTTCTATATATATTTTTAGTTGTCCAGCTAATTTCTTTCCATTTTTTTAGTAGAGACAAGGTCTCTCTCTTGCTCAGGCTGGTCTCGAACTCCTGAGCTCAAATAATCCATCCGACTCGGCCTCTCAGAGTGCTGGGATTACAGGCGTGAGCCACAGCACCCAGCCTCCTTGTTTTTTAAATAAGGCTTTTGGAATATCAATGTTGATTTGAGTTGGATTTATATATTTTAATTATTTTTTGCCAGGAGGACGTATTAACATTTTGCTCCATTTTTGTTGTTTTTTAAGGGAAGAGGTAAGGCTGGGAAGTCATGCGATGGGATGGGTGGCAGTGGTGGCTGCCCCTCTCCATTCTCCACACCTGCCCCGGGGACTGAGCTGGCCGACCCTGAGTGACCCCCGGGACTGGGAAGCCCCTGCCGGCCAGCAGCCTGCACTTCAAAGTTGTCAGCACACTGAAGAGGCTTCCAGGCCACCTTTCCTGTCCCTGGCTGGAAACCAGCCAGGTCATTGCCAAGGAAAATGGCAAGTGCGCCCTGCTGGGAGCCCCTGGCCATGTGAAGGACCTTGGTGATGAAGGGGCACCAGGGGCTACGTGTAAAACCTCGGTGGACGTTCTTGACCACTTCAGCCCGGTGTGGACAGACACTGCCCCCGAGGCCCTGACTGGGAGACTCCCTGGAAGGCTCCTGCCTCCTGCGGAGCCACTTTAGTTAGTGCTCACTGCGCTCCAGGTACTTCCAGGCAGGAACATGAAGGAGACACCTTCCCCACCCCCACCTCCCAACGTCACTTTTCACGTCCCAGTGCTCAGGCTTTTTAATGGGGACCAACCTTTGTGGGTTCAGTGGCTATTTCATAATATTTCTACCCAAAACGTGCACACACCATTTGCTCTTTCACAAATGAGTACAAACAACCTCCAGTAACAATCTTGTCCTAGAACAAAGTTTTATTTAAAATTTTATTCCCTATTGGGGTCCTTCCTTAATAGTCATGTACAACTATGACTGTTAATGAGTTAGACTTCAGATTTCTAAAGTTCAAAACAGAACTTCCAGATAGGAGGTAGTCGTTTTCAGTCCCACAGTGTGATGAATTGTGTACCAGTGAAAATGTTTTTGAGCTAAAAAGGAAAAACAAAGTACCTATAAATCATTGGAAGAAAACAGAAAAAGAATTGTCCATTTGGGGTAGGAAAGGCCTTCTTAAAGAAACAGAAAATGCAAATACTAAAAGCACAGTCTGACAAGTTTGACTAAATCATAATTGAAACATTTTATACGAGATACCTTAGAAATAAGCAATAAAACAAGAGAAAATGCACACAATGTGTGAAAGAAGTATGATCCCAAATACGTATCAAACTCCTACAAATCAGCAAAAATGACACCAAAAAGTGAAATTAAAAAAAAACAAATAAGAAATTTATAAAAACGGGAAATTAAAATGGTTGGAAAACACATGAAAAGATGCTCAGTCTCACCATTAATTGGGAAAATGAAAAGTTAAACAAGGGATGCGATTTTCTAACCTTTGGATAAATTGGCAAGTCTGAAAAATAGCACGTGGTCCTGCAGGTGGGAAAGGGCTCTCTCGCCCCCTGGTGGTGGCTCAGAGCAGAGCCTTTGAACCCGGCAAGGTACCTGCCTGCCAATGGGAACTTCTGAGAAGAGGCGGATTGTCTGGAGATGTTTTAACACATGAAACGATTGTAACTCACAAATTTAAAAATCTTACCTTTGAAAAATAAAGTCCAAGTGTGTGAAAATAAGAGAGTATGCATCTATTTCAATTAAAACAAGGCAGTGGCCGGGCACGGTGGCTCACACCTGTAATCCTAGCACTCTGGGAGGCCGAGGCGGGTGGATCGCTCAAGGTCAGGAGTTCGAAACCAGCCTGAGCAAGAGCGAGGCCCCATCTCCACTAAAAAAAATAGAAAGAAATAATTGGCCAACTAAATATATATAGAAAAAATTAGCCGGGCATGGTGGCACATGGCTGTAGTCCCAGCTGCTCAGGAGGCTGAGGCAGAAGGATTGAGCCCAGGAGTTTGAGGTTGCTGTGAGCTAGGCTGACGCCATGGCACTCTAGCCCAGGCAACAGTGTGAGACTCTGTCTCAAAAAAAAAAAAAAAATTCATTGTATCATTCTCTAATTTATACAAATTAAGTTTATTCAAATGTCACACTTTCGTACCACAAGAATGTTTATTTTGCAAGTGATTGTTGATTCTTCAGCTACAATTTCCCCACGTTTTTACACTACCATATCTTTTTTCTATACGTTTTAAACATTAGATACAGATTTTGTAAAAAGGTAAAAGGGAAAAGCACATTCTTTCCGCTGAATACCACATTATATTTAACCTAAAGATTATTCCTCTTTTGAATATCAAAAATTGAAGCTGCTGGGGGTCACATTTGTCTGTAGGTCCCAAAATAGCCCTGAGGTCTGAATAGGAAAATATCTTTTATAAACTGTAACAAAACTCTCACCTCAAAAGAAGACACTATGAAATATACACAATTATATCTGTATTCAACATTTTTACAATACCCAGAACCCCACTGGACTCTTAGAAATGACAGTGAAAATAGGTTTACATTCGGAAAACAGAGCTTATACCGAGATGGCGTCACTCGAAACCTGTGCAGGAGTCTGTTCAACTCCTACACCGCCATAAAGTCACTGTTGCTAAAACACAGGTCCTTGGACGCCCAGTAAACGCCAGGCAGAAAACCTTTTGCACAAAGAAATCTCAGTGAGATTAGCTTTTCCTGTTCATCTGAATGAGATGTAATATTCAAATTCCTTAGAACGCCCCCAAGGCCCACTCCCAGGGTTCCATGTCTGGGTCTGTAGTAGCCTGTTAAAGTTTCCGGCAAGTGTACCCATAGCTATCCAGTTCTAAACCAGCTTCTAGAACTTTCACTCAAAAACTGGTGTTAAGGTGCCTCAATGACAATGTCCCAAAACTTCACAAAGCCTCAGGTCTACACAGAACACTGCCCTACCTGGGATGGCCAGCTTCGGATTTTTTTTCCTCTTACATTTTCTTTAAAAACAACAGAAGGATGTAGTATTTCGATGAAACTATTTTTCTCAAAAACCAAATTGTGTTACCATTGCTTAGAGTATCTAACACTTAGGCAGACTGGGAAATCCCAGAGCTTCCTCAGGGTAAGATACTGCCTCTAGGCTTAACCTGGCACCAAACTCCAAGGGACTCAGCCCCCACCCTGCGGCCATCGGCCGATGCCTCATGTGGTTCTCCTGGGAGAGAATCCTCTGGGGCCTGGGCCCCTCCGTGCAGCTGATGCATGTCAGAGGCAGAGAGGACCCAGACCCACACCTTGTCACACACTGTGCACGGTGGCAGAGCCTGCTGCTGAGGGCTGTTGGGCACAGCAGGGCTGGGCCTTTCATCAAGTTGGATTTCAGGCTGGGTGGCAGAGGAAACTGTATTCTGCACCGACCGGCATTCAGCTGAGTCACTCAAAAATTAGTCAAATGAGTCCAGGTAGTGTGTGTTTTTCTTTCTCCTGTTTCTTTCGAAAACAACCTGCAGAGAAGTTTTTTTAGCCACTTATTTAAAATGTTAATGAAAAAACATGTGAATTCCAGGGAACAGAAATGAGTAGCTGACTCAAGAGTCACACAGACGCATAAAACAAGTTCTGAATGCAGCGAGAGGCGGGCAACCGAGAGGACGCAGCCGGCCGGGGAAGAGCCGCGTTTGCTGCCGCTCTCAGTGGAGAACAGCACTCCCTCTGCGGGGGTTCTTCCCCCGACTGCAGTGGCTGCCATCAGTGTGACTTTGTTTTGTAGGGACCTACTATGATCAGGGTTCCACCTGTCCCTCCCCAGAAGCCCATGGCCCTCCAGACAGTTGCCTGGCTGGGGCGGAAACCAAGGACAGGCACTCAGGAACAGGGCCCCGGGGAGCTCTGAGGGGCGCACCCACCCCGGGTGCAGATCCGAACAGTTACCCACAGTGGGAGGACCTGGGTCCTGAGCAAACGCTCAGGGAATGGTTAGAATTTCCCCAAATACTGTAGGAGAAAAAGTGCTAGTACTCTATCACTTGAAAGACCAACTGAGGCTAGGAATTTACACCTGCACACGTTAACCCTGCCCGCCTGGGGAATAGCGTCGGAGCAGCAGACGGGCAGGCGCGACGTCCAGGCGCACCTGGGGCAGAACAGCCCAAGCCCACGGCAGAGCTGTAACTCACCCTAGAGAGCAAACCTAGGTGCCGAGGCAGATTATGAAAACAGGGTCTTGTCACTGCATGTAGTGTGGACAGAGGGGATTACGGTGCTCTTGCCAGCAGGTCACCAGGGACATTCTTAGTTTGGGCTTATTTATTTACTCTCTGAAAATCGTTCCTTCATGATAACTTGGTGCCCACAGTTCTTCCTGGCAGCCTAGGGACAGTGGGCTTTACTCTCTCCATGGGCTTGTTTCACCCACAACCGCCTCCTCTCTACTCCAAGGGCCCGGACACCCTGACTGCAGGGAGGGAAGAGGGCAGAGGCCGCCTGACTCGGCCCTTCTGCATCCACAGTGCCATCATGAGCCTCTCTGTCCTCCTGCCCAGAAGGGGTCCAGGCTGAGATGAGGAAGGCACTGCAGTTCTGATCTTCACATTCCTGAGGTATCCACAGTGTGGCCACGAGCCTGTCCGGAGCAGCTTGAGAAGAAGGAAAAGGTCAATTTTTCTAGTGCAGGGATGGCCTCTGCACACCCAGGTAATTCCAGCCGAACCGTTCCGTGCCGTTCCCTCCTCCTTCCCAGTGAGTTCAGTGCAGGGCTGACTATGGGACACTTAATTCACAGAAGTAGAAAAAACTGTCATTCTTACTCCACATGCTCCGTATCAGACAGGGGTGGGGGGGGGACAGCTCTGCAGGTACAAGTGACAAACAGCCCATCTGTCTTCTCCACTCACTTGGAGGTGGATTTCGCTGTTGATGCAAGGGTTCACAACCACAGGAGGCAGCTCGGCGGCACTGTAAGTGACTTCCCATCCACCCCAAAGCCATTCCAGCTGCCAGAGTCCCTGATCTCCAAAAACCAAGGAAATGTCACCTGAAGGGGGTTCTGGGCATCTGACTCATAATCAGCAGCATCAGTATTGTCCCAGAAACATTTTTCTATCCAGTTTAAGCATAATTTACTCAAACACTAAAAAGTATTAAAACATACTCCAACTTTTCCTCTAACTATATTTATACATAAATCCCTGAGAAGGTACCTGTCAACTTGAAATTCACTATTTACAGTTAATAAACCCCAGGGGTGAGCACAGAGACCTGGAGCCCCCTCCCTCTGTACGGCAGGAACTGCGCTGCTGCATGTTGGGAGCAAACCAGGTCTCCCTGCCCAGCAAAAAGCGGGGTGTACAGCTGTGCACAGTTCCTAACCACCGGCACAGAAGCAGCGAGGGCTGCCGTCACCCGCTCTGGGAGATTAGGAGGCTACTAGACGACCCGGCAGGGACGCCGTATTGCCAGCACCCCCTCGCTGCTCTGCCCTTGGGAGACCTGGGGAGGCAGTGGCACCAGGATGGCCAAGAAAATTAGCCAAACTGGGAGAAGAAAACACACAAAGGAAGAAAAGGTAAATGAGGAGAAAGACAGGAGGCAAAGGGGTGGCAGGGAATGAATGTGGTAACAAAGCCAGAGGGGACACTGTGGTGGCGAATAGCAAAGGAGGAAGGCGATCAGTGCCCACCAGTCCCCTTCCTGCATGGATGACACAGGAGTGCAGGAAGGTGACCCCTCGGTGAGTGAATGCATGGGCAAACCTCTGTCCTTGCGCAGACCTCTGTCAGTCTGTCCACTTGCTCCTGCAGAGCCCTCAGCCCCAGGGAGGAAGAACTCCCAATGCTGCCCTGCAGAGAAGCATCCAGACTTCCCTCCCTGCCCCCCACTGCCCACGCCAAAGAGAACAAGAGCAAAAACCTCTCTGCAGAGCAAGGAAGAGGCTGGGCGACACTCTCCGGGACTTGGAAACTTCCTCTACTAGCAAATCTACTTCCACACGGCAAAACTGAGACGTGCTGGGCCAGCCGGTGGTGAGCAGCGCTGCAGAAGCTGCCGGACCCCGCTTCACGAGAGCAAGGGCAGGCAGGCCACGGATACGACTCCAGTCTGGAGAGAGGGACCGGTCTGTAATATTCTAAATCTATGGCTCCCAGGTATTTAAATTAGATATTTAAATAAAGTGCACACACCACAGCCACTCTACAACCTATGTGGCCAGAGACTCATGAGAATCAGAATTTTAAAGTGCTTTGGAGATAAAAGTATGGGCAGAAAACCCCCACTGAGAGCTTGGGGTGCAGGGCAGGCCAATCACATCTTGCAAACACTATGAAGTCTGCACGAGGAAAAACTAAACATCGCGCGGTCATCACAGGAAAATAAAAGTAACGTCCACACAAGGAGCTCTTTGCACGTGAGTCTGGAGGAGGGGCCGCCCTGTCCACTCCAGGGGAATTTGGCTGAAACAAGTTTGCTTAAAATTCCAGCCTAGTCACCTGTTCTGAACATCACCCCACCAGTAGTGTGCATCACTCTGGGTTCCTTATTCTTTTTGCATCTTTTTCACAGTTTAAGGATATCTGAATTCAATTTGTTTAAGAGCACATATGAGTTAATTTTCTAATTCTGGTAATTATTTATTCAATTTGCCCCCATTTTATTAAGTGATAGTTTTTTCTCATATCTATTTAATATGTTTAAGATGTTGTATCCAGTTTATCTAAAACCCTTTGCTTAAAATGAGTTTAGTCCCAGCAATAAACACACGTTTATCTCCGCACCGTGTTGTAATTTGACAATATAAGTTTTTCTGCATTATATTTTGCTGTATGGAAAAGAGAGTTTAAAAAACAAGAGACAATGGAATCAGATCTGTCTCACGTGATCATTCTGCTGTGCGAGTCAGCGCCTCCATCACATACGAGTATTTGGCATCACTCCATCTAATCGATAAGAACATTCAGGGCACACGTGTACCCACAATAAGAAAAGGAAAGACCAAAACAGCAAAAAAAAAAAGGGGAAAAATCTCACTACTTCTGTGTGAACTCATAATAGATATCACAAATATTGCTAGAAACAATATTTTAAACAAAGGGTCTTCAGATAAATGAATTAAAACTGCCTTAAATACAAAGAGCCTCATCACTCATAAAATGCTGCAAATTTGATAAATAATGATTAAAAATACAAAATTATGCAGAAAACGCCCTCTGATAAATTGGTTTTAAAAAATTCTTAACTGATTCTCTGAAGGGAGACTTTTAGGCCGACTGCCCACTGGGTGTACTGATCGCTAGGACTGGTCTTAGGCCAACGGATTTGCGCCATCGCCGGTCCCCGCGTGGGGGCAGCCTGAACGGACAGCACGGAGACCTGGGCCGCTGTGTGGCTCGCCGCAGGGGACTGTCACAGCGCGGCCGGTGCAGCTCAGCGGCGCCCCCTTCCGCACCGAGCCCGGCACCGCCCTCGCCATCCCCGCGTCGCCCCGCAGCCGCCCGCAGCCGCCCGGGCTCTGCTACCCCAGCCGCTTGTCCCCGACCCGGCGGGACCCTCACGTCCTCTTCCTCCAGGGCGGCGCGCGCCTTTCCTTCTGCGCCTCCGCCAGGCGCTTCTTCTCCGCCTCCTCCGCCTTCCTCTTCTCCTCCTTGGCCTCCTTGTACCGCCACTTGGGGATCTGCAGGTGGGCGCTGTCCTTGGTGCTGCCCTTCCGGGCCGGCCGCTCGGGCTGGAAGGTGGGCGCGGGCGCCTTGGTGATGCGCACCCTGGGGACCACGACGCCAGGCCGCACGCTGCTCCGCCTCAGCAGCTGCAGGGGCAGGAGGCTGGCCTTCCGCGAGGCGGGGGCGGCCCCCCGAGCCCCGGGCAGCGGGGCAGGCGGCAGGCTGGCTCTCGGCCCCCCCGCGCCGGAGGCCACCCCTCCCTGCGAGGTCCTGAACTCCTGCTCGGTGCCCTCCGTCTTTTCCCTCTCCGGGGCTTGGGTGTCGTGCTCCCCGCGAGCCGCCAGGATTTCCTGCACCGCCCGTCGCCTTTTCCCCACGCAGGGGGGGCTCTCGGGGCACACGGTCTGGCAGACGATGGCCACGGCGGGGCTGTAGAGGCTCGTGGTCATGCGGACCATGTGGTCAAGGACGCCACCATCCTCCAGGCCCTGCCTGGAGCGGGAGGTCAGCGCGGACCTCACGAACTCCGTGAGCCTCTGCAAGCAGTTTTTGGAGCCCGCAGGCTTCACAGCTGTCTCGGGGGGCAGCGGCAGCTCCGGCTTGTACTTTTCCCCAAACTGCTCCGGGCAGGGGCGCTCCAGCAGCCTCTGCATGAGGCGGACGGCCTCCACCCGGCCCGTGTAAGTGGCCCACTCCTGGGACGACATCCCGCGGCGGGGATCCCTCGCGTGGACATCTGCTCCTGGAAAAAAACACACAAACAGGAGTGGGGGGGGACTGCAACAAGAACTTCGCCCTCCCAAGGTAGAGAACAGAGCAAAGGCAAAATTTGCAAAACCTAATAACAGGCTCTACCCTAGAACAGTGCCACTCAGACGAAGCTGACGCTGGCATGTGGCCAACACCTCATGTGTTTACTATTATGTTAATAACACAACCCACCTCGTACGTGCTCCATTTGGTGGTTTATCTTTCCTTAAAAACAAAAAGCAAAACAGAACAAAAGCCTGGATTCAGCACCTAAATCACAGAATTTTTTAAAGAAATAAGATTCCATGGTTTTTTGCCAATGGAGAGATGACTAGACGACAAAGGTGCCTTGCAAACACTTGAATGATGCAACTAGAATGTTCTAAAAATACTAACAGTAACAGTCATTTGAGAAGCACTTGGAGCCGCATCTGTCGTTTGGCTTTTTTTTTTTTTTTTTTTTTTTGTGACCGGGTCTTGCTCTGTCACCCCAGCTAGAGTATACTGTCATCATCATAGCTCTCTGCCACCTCACTGGGCTCAAGTGATCCTCCTGTCTCAGCCTCCGGAGTAGCTAGCTGGGACTACAGGCACGTGCCACCATGTCTGGCTAATGTCATCTCATTGTGAGGATTGCTGTGGGTCCTTACTGCGGGAAATGGGTGGTCCTTCACTTCTCCCACTGGGTGCTTAGCTGGCCATAGGTCTGTCACCTTTACCAGATGGGGGGCTTCTTCAGGACAGAGGCCAAGTCTTACTTATTTTTGTTTCCTCAACACACCTCGTCCTGGTGGGTAGGAGGCACGCATTTAGCAAAGGCTTATTACACAATGAATGGCAGTCACAGTGGCTGAGGGACCTGCCTGAGGCACAAAGCTGGTCATGCAGAGAGGATCTCAGACTTGGGTCTCCTGACCTCAATGCACTTCCTACCACCCAGCAGGGCAGGTGTGATGGTCACTTTTAGTTTTAGTTTTCTGTGTCAACCTGGCTAGGCTAAAGTACCCAGTGATTTAATTAAACATTAATCTAGGTATTTCCTTGAAGGTATTTTGTAGCAGTGTTTAACATCTGTAATCAGTTGACTTTTGTGTGTGTGTGTGTGTGTGTGTGTGTGTGTAAGAGAGAGATTAAGAGAAAGAGAGAGAGACAGGGTCTCTCCCCGTCACCCAGTGATCATAGCTCACTGCACTTCCAACTCCCAGGCTCCAGCCATCCTCCTGGCTCAGCTCCTGAGCAGCTAGGACTACAGGCATCTGCCACCACTCCCAGTTAATTTTTTTTTTTGTAGAGATGGGGTCTTGTAGTGTTGCCCAAGCTGGTTTCAAACTCCTGCCTCTAGCAATCTTCCCACCTTGGCCTCCCAAAGTGCTGGTATTACAGGTGTGTATCATTGTGCTCAGCCTTAATCAGTTGACCCTAATCAGTCCTAATCAAGGAGATTACCCTTCCTAATGTGGGTGGGGCTCACCCAATTAGTTGAAGGCCTTAAGCAAAGCCTCAGTTCCTGGAGAAGAAATTCTGCCTTAAGACTGCAGCATCGACACCTGCCTGAGTTTCCAGCCTTTGTTTAGACTTAGCAACCCCCATAATCACGTGAGCCGATTCTTTAAAATAAATCTCTTACTGTATACATCCTATTGGTTCTGTTTCTCGGCAAACTTTGACTGAAACATCCCGCAATCTCCCTTACACCAATCATTTCCTTAATGACTACCCACTGCCCCCAAATAGCACAAAATCAAACTTCAACTCAACGTGACAAAATCTGCGTAAATTTTAACTAGGTAGTGTAGACATTAATATGGAATCGCTGTTCTATTAATCTTGGTCCAATCTCAGCCCCACATACAGTTAAAAATCATTCAGGATCTCAGGTCCCATTAGTCATAACTCTCCCGGCAAGGCAACGTGGAGAAGTAGGGCAATTATCTAGTCTGTGAGCTCCTTGGGGACCCAGCCGGCAGAGGCGTCTTCACCTATACCCCACGCAGACCCAGGTGTCTGACATGCGGCGGCTGAACAATGTGTGCTGGACCGATGGAGGCGGGGCCCAGCCGTCCCCCGCCCGGCCAGCCCACAGGGGCCCCACCGCCCACGCGGACCCCGCTCACCTGAGTTCGCCCGGTAACGGTCTTAATTCTGTGACACATTAACGAATAGCCGTATTAGAGAGTGGTAATTATTTGGAACTGGAAATTGGGATGGAACTCATTAGCTAGAGTACAATTTATAAACTGACTAAAATGAAAAGGGGGCAGTAAAAATGTCATTGCGAAAAATAGATGACACATTAAACCTTAATTAATTGCATGTCACTTAAAAAAGGAACAAACTGCAAAATTAAAACCTTAATGAACACTGCTTGAAAGAGACATTTTTCAAATGCTAGCGGCAAACCAGAGACAGAGCTGTCCCACGTTTCTCCCTCTTCTTCCTGTTGTTCTCCTACCTTTTCAAAATGATGTCAGAAAATACAAACGCACTAAGGAACAAAGGCCGAACCAGCCCAGGAATCCAAGTCATGCTATAAATTAGGGATCCACTTCCTTAGGAAACTACTATTAACGGTAATATTAATGGCCTGAACACAGTAAGTAAACTACGAAAGACAAGTACTGATGATTAACATTTTATATGAATACTTTTCAGAGAATACAGAGGACTTGCGAAATGCCACTGTTTCCATCTTCTCCCCGTGGACCCCTGGCATCCTCACCTCCCACCCGGTGTTGTCTCGCCCAGGGCTCCAAACTTGTAGACAAGAGCTGGGCTCCTGCCAGTGGGTCCATCAGCTGCCTTGTGGAGCGCTGCGAGTTGTCTATGCAAAACCCTGTATTTTATTCAGGCAGCAACATGCTCATTTCTAGACAATGTATCATGATCAGTCTCACCCAGGGTTTCTGAGCCTTGGCACTGTTGACATTTTGGGCCAGGGAATTATTTGTTGTGGGGCCCGTTCTGTGCAGTTTAGCAGCATCCCTGGTCTCCACCCTCTCGATGCCAGTAGCACTCCATCACTTGTGACACCAAAAATATCTCCAGACGTGGGCAAATGTCCCCAGGGGCAACGTCACCCCCAGTTGAGAGTCACATCTAACCTAATGACTGCAATCCTGTTCCCCATTTCTCCAGCCTCCCTGACAGCTAAAACTGGCCAAACAATTCAGGGCTGGTCACTAAGCCCTAGAGAGGGGTTCGCCTCCAGACAGAGGGGTCAGTGTGGATGAGGCTGCCGCTTCCTGTCTAAACACAGCTCTGAGGCCTGGGGGTCTGGGGGCTCTCAGGAAATCAGGAGGTGACAAGTCAACAAGCTAAGGGGAGCCAGATGGCCAGGAGAAAAGAACCTGGGTCCATGATGTCTTCAGGGAGTCCAAGGCCAGCTCTGGATGGTGACGGCCAACCTCAAGACGTCCAGAGAGGTGATAAATATAGACACCTGTTTTCTTTAGGCCACTGTCTAGTCAGGGTTTCTGTTACTTGCAGCAAAAAGCTTTCCAAACAGGTGCTAAAGGGAAGAAAATCTACTTTCCACCACTCATTCTCAGGAATGCTTTTTCTGGGAGTCACCGCCAGGCCCATGGGACCAGCAGGAGGTGGATGGTGCGTGAAGCCCAAATGTGCCAATTCTTGTCCTATTTCTCTGCCAGTCTCCAACCCTGCGTTACTCACCCTACAAAGCCCAGCTCAGGTCTCCCTCCTGCCAAGGGGCCTTTCCTGGTCACAAGGGACCACTGTGGAGCAGCCCTTCCAGCCTCCTCCTGAGACACACCTGGCCCGTATCTTGGGCACTGTATGTCTAATCTGGATGCAGGGTCACAGGAAAGAGCCCATGCTCCAGCCCAGCAGTGATGACAGGCCTGTGGCACGGCAAATGGCAACGAGGCACGAGAGTTGGAGGCCAAGTCCCCAGATGCCCTTGGTGGGGCATCTCTGTGATGTCATTTACTCCTGCTAGGGAGTCCAGGAGGCCTGAGTCCCGGCTGTGCACAAGGGTGACCTGCTCATTGGTGCACAGTTAGTAGCTTCCATCCTGCCCCGATCTCACTCCCCTCCCCCTCATTCCACCTCCTGGGGGCCCCTTCCAGAAAACTACCTGCCCACAAGTCCCTGTCTCGAGGTTTGCTTTGGGGGATGATATGAGATGCCTCCCTTTTAGTCCTTCCTCTGGCTAATAACTTGAAACAATTCCATGTGACAAGTTCACAGAAAATTCAGATTTTCCTTATAAGCAGAAAGAAACCTGTGTCCTAATATAAATCATGTGACTTTCCAGGAGCACAGGGCTTGCTTAAGCCAAGAATGACCACAGGGCTGACAACGGGAGTATCCCTGCTGTTCCTCAACTTCCTCAATATCTAGAATCAGAGGAAGAGTCCAAGGTTTTTGTTCCTGGAATCACAGGAATAGTCAAGCGTTTTGTTTGCTTGTTTTTGCTTCCCGAAGGCCGCAGCGACCACACCACAGTCGGGTATAAGCCAGAGCTCTCTTGAGCAAGTCTGGAACCCACCACCCTTCACCGTTTCTGCCCCTCTTTAGAAGAAAAATCACATCCTTGGTCCACTTCTCAGAGCTGGTTATCTAAACAGACCTGTCACTTTGGGGCATTAATAATTCAAGGCACTAACAAGATTCTGCTCATGGGCAGAGCCAACACTATGCCTTAGGAAGCCAAAAGCCAAAGATCCAATCAGTCAGCTTTTCAGAACCTCGTTATGTTTTTAATTAAAATCCAAAGTTTCCATAATTCTAACATTATTTTCTTCTGCCTGACAAGGCAGATAAGAGCTGATCTGTGCTTATGTGTTATGAACGACAGGAAAATCTAAACAGTTTGGGGGGTGTTGATTTCAACAATTCATCATTTCTGTAAGGACTTGGTTCCTACTGAATATAATGAAATTGCACCTCAGGTGCAGAACACTCAGGCTCAGAAAAATGCTGCACCTGAAAAAATTACAATGCAGTATACATTTTTTTTTACCATTAATACGTAAGTTATGCTTGTGTTTTTTGCTTTTAAAATTATCACAGAATGACCATTCTGCAAATAGCTATTGAGCTACCTTCCTCAGCCACACATGAACACACTTTATGTTAAAGTGTCAATCTAATAAAAATGCTCAAGCAATTAGTGCCTTTAAATGCTTTGAGTTTTCTTAATATCCTCATATGTATAATAAATGGCAATAAGGCAAAGATATTTGTACAAACTTTTAAAATCTATCAACAAGCATCCTTATTTCTGTCCACCAAACCCAGGGAAGCCACTCAACACATACTTGTTTCTTTTAAAACATTGAAATTCACACACTTACTCTAAAAGGAAAATGGAACCCACTTTTCTGGGGAGAAGAACCATGAGCTAACTCAGTAGTAATAGTGGAAAGTAAAAATATTCCATTAATAGAAGTTAAACACTACAACCAAAGCCTAAGAGGGCAGCTCGAAATCTCCCTGAAAAGGATGTCGTGTCTTGACTGTAGGCAGGAACACAGAACAAGCTAAAAAGGGAGAAAACACGCAAGAGGGGAAAGAGTCTCTTCTCACTTTGTCCATCTTTTCCCGTTTAAATTAGTTACATCCATGGTTCTCTACGGAAAGCAACGTTCCCCTCTGGGGATGTTTGGCAATGTCTGGGGACATTTCTGGTTGTCACAGCTGGGAAGGTGCTAAGGTCAGCTAGGGGGTGGAGGCCAGGGATGCTGCTAAAGTCCCACAAGTTGAAGGACAGCCCCTCTCCCCCAACAAAGAATTTTCTGGCCCCCGATGTCAATAGTGCTGAGAATAAGAAACTTCTGAGTCACCGCTTACGACAAGTTTAAGTATCTTAAACTAACTTGCTTAAGATAAGCAAGTTTAAGTATCTCATCACGATGTTTTTTCAAAGGAAAAAAATATACCTTTTTTTTCTTTTTTTGAGACAGAGTCTCATTGTGTTGCCCAGGCTAGAGTGCTGTGGCATCAGCCTAGCTCACAGCAACCTCAAACTCCTGGGCTCAAGCGATCCTCCTGCCTCAGCCTCCCGAGTAGCTGGGACTACAGGCATGTGCACCATGCCCGGCTAATTTTTTCTATATATATTTAGTTGGCCAATTAATTTGTTTCTATTATCAGTAGAGACAGGGTCTCACTCTCACTCAGGCTGGCCTCGAACTCCAGACCTTGAGCGATCCACCCGCCTCGGCCTCCCAGAGTGCTAGGATTACAGGCATGAGCCACCGCACCCGGCCAGAAAAACTATTTTCTTAGTTTGGCCAATTTACCATTAAGGGACAAAGATACGTCTGCATTAGAGCATCAGATGATGGAGATGAACACGAATAAATTAATCTCTCACCGAGACCCGGCGACGGGTGGATCTTGCTGCCCCACTTCTCCTTGATCCACTGCCGGTAGTCGATTACTTCCTGAGTCACCTTGACGATCCTGCCCAAAGTACTGCCAAGAGACATCATGGACATTGACACAGGATAGCAGGTACCAGGGAGCTGACAACCCCTCTCGAGAAGCTACTTCATACTTACAAGTCTTCTTTGAAGTGAAAGATAGTAGGAAAAGAGCTGAAATGCTTTCACAAAATATCTGTGACTTCTCACATGTAAGCACATGTGCACCCTGAGATCACAGTACGTGTGAAAGTCCTTGAACCTACATCTATCTACAGAAGATTGTTTCAATCCAGTTCTTGAGTAAGGGAGCACAGGCTTCGCACCCACGACGGTCATGAAATTCTGACATTTCCAATTCCCACTGCTCAGGCAAGAATGCAGAGATGGTGCTAAGAGACACTGAGTCACAGGGCTCACAGCGCCAACTGAAAACACTGAATGGACAGAGTCTGCGAACCCCACGCAAAGTTCTTTTATACTACCACGAGCGCGTGGAGAGGCTGCCCAACCAGGCCTCAAAGATCCATCCATTCCATCATCCACCCGAGGAGCAGCAGGGATGCACCATTTCCATCACCACTCTCGGGACATCATCCCCCTTCCCCCTGACCCCCATCACAGGAGCACAGGGGTCAGAAATAAACATCTCTGGCTACCACTGAAGTATACAGTGCAAAGATGCCCCAAAGTGTAGAGTGAGGAGCAACCATACACAAGAGAGAAGGGTAGGGCCTGGGTACACATGTGCCTGTTCACTCAGAAGCTGAAAGTTCATGCTTTGAGGACTATTTGGAGAAAACACATCATGTGCCAGAGTTTTAAAAGACAGAAATCACTTCCCCCAAAACAAAATACCCCAAAGAAAATATCAACTCCCCAAATAAGAAATTTTCGACTCTCAACCATGGATGAATCAAATATAGCCATCCTCAATTCCTGAAAGGTCGTCTTCCTTCACCAACATGTTCAAGTTCTTCTAAAATATGACAGCGTAACCCCTAATAAATTGCATGGCGGCAAATGACACGGGAGAGGCGTACTACCACCCAGAGGTGCTAAGGGCCCAGAACACAGACACACGGCTTGTGTTACCTCTCAGAATCTCTGTTTGGATAGGACCTGGCGAGCGGCGACACGGCGTGGCTGAGGACGATGTAGGCGTAGTCAAAAACCTGCTTCACTTGCATTGCCCCGTAGGAGCTCCGGCCGACGTCGTTCCCTGCAACAGAAGGCAGCTGGCTGTCGGGCACCACCAGAGACTGAGCCATCACCAGGTGTGTCTGATCTCGCACCAGCTACTTTGAAGCAGCTCTCACCACCGAAACAGGCCCAGACCCCACCAGCAGGGCTGAACGAGGCTGACAACAGACACCTGTGGAAACTGGCGCCCACAAATACACCGCCAATCACCACGCCCGGCTCACGGTGTGCGAGTGCCAAGAGGTCTAGTCTGCATCACCGCATTCCACGTGGTCAGGGTCCACCTCCATGGACAGAGACGTGTCACTCACAGAGGGAGCGCCAGTTCATGAAAAAGTCTGCTAACTCTCCAGGTGGCAAAAAGCCACAAGGAAGCCAAAGACGCTGTCACGCAGACCACCAGCACTGACCTGTCGTGACTGATGACCTGAAAATTGTGAGTCATTATAGCGACCCAACAGCTCAGACAGGAGCCAGTTGACCCTGAGGACACTGCAATTCAGTGAACACTAATGGCACCTGCAGGAAGTAAATCCTTTGCAACAGAATATCTCAGGTCTGGACTCTCAGGTGTTGAAACGGGATGGGTAGCAAATCGGATGAAGCCATCACTGAAGTCACCACATAAGCCAGTAGCTTAAAAGGAGCTTAATTTTTAAAGCTCCTTAATTTTTAAATTAAAAGGAGCTTAATTTTTATAAGAAAATCACTGTTTTGAATTTTGATTTACATATAGCTCATTATTCACAATTCAGGTTAAGTATGGATGTTTACAAGGGGCTGTATTCTAAGCACTGGAATTCTATCTTTCCTAGACTTAATAATATAACCCAGTGATAATATGGGTCTTTTGTTTTTTGAGGACATTTAAGCAGACATTTGAAGAAAACGTAAATGTCTCCCATTTGACAATCCAACACAGACAAAAAGACGGACGATACGCTGCCACACCTGCTACCAGGGAAACCACAGCATAAATTATGCCATTTAAAAACAAAAGCAACAAAACAGAACAGTTTATTTTCTTTCAAATTATTTTTAAGAAATAAAAATCTTATACCTTAGAAGCCACAAAACAAAAATAACCATTAAATATTAGGATTTTTTTTTAAATGCATAGGAGCTAAACAATACAAAACACCAAAATCAGATGCAAAAGACAAACTAGAGAAGTAGAGCATGGCATGCACAAGAAAGGCTTCCCTGGCACACACAGGACCGTCCGCCAGGAGGACGGCTAGCAGGCAGTGGACAGCACGGGAGCTGCGCAGGGGCGAGGCACCTGGGGCTGGCATCCCCACCACGTGCTCTGTCTTCTGCCCACCACAGACCCACTCCAACAGAAAGAACAAGGTCTCACCTGGCAGATGCTCAGTGAACAATTGTGGACTTGACAAATAACAATGTGTTTAACCCCACAAATCATTAAGAAATATATATTAAAAATTGATACCACATGGTTTTATCAGATTGGCAAAGATTAAGAAAGACTGTCACCAAAGGTATGGGGATATAAGCATCCTTAAATACACCAAAGGGAATAAAATTGGGAAAACTGAATCCCAGCTTCGGGCTCTTCATGTGGCAATCCTTATGAAAGGAACATGACCAACAAAATAGGAAAGGGTCTAGGGCACATTGTTATGCAAAAAGCCAAGCTGCAAATCCGTTTGTGCTGTGGATGTCATTTAATTAACGAGATGGCAATAATATTAATACCCACATAGGAAAAAACTGGAGAAATACACACCCGACGGGAAGAGATCACCCTTTGCTTTTCCACGTTACACATTTCTGGTAAGCGAATGGTTCATGGTGAATATGTAGTACTTTCGTAATCAGAACAAGAATTTTTGTTTACTTCTGGCTGATTACAGAATGTAAACAGCTTAGAAGACAGTAAGTCCATCAGAAGCACTAAACCAGGAATTCTGAAAGTGGCACCATTAACCCTGCTAGTGAGGGAGGACCCTGAATCAAGGGCAAACAAATTCGTCCTGGGCAACACGCCCCCCGGTCGCCGGCGCCCGACAAGACCAGTGCAGAGCCACACGCCCTTACCAGGCAGCAGGGGGTCCTCGATGCACAGCATCGATGGTCGGTACCCGCTGGTCATGGCTTTCATGATCTCCTCTTTGGCGATATAGGCACCTCCTTCTTTTATTCTAATACCAGTTTTCAAGTAGTTAAAATTTCTTCCATAGAGTTCAAAAAATTCTACGAGGAGCATTCCAAGGTTTTCGTCAGCTCTCCGGGCATCAATTCTTGGATGCAACTGTAAAAGCGACGCACCGACAGTTTGTACAGATTCGAGTCATGTACCAAAGCAGACGGCATGCAGTGAAGCCCGCGAGCATCCCCTCGAGCACACAGCGCCGAGCCGCGCTCACGCATGCACCAGCAGGAAGCAGGCAGCAGCAAGGAGGCGCTAACAGAACCTGCACAGCTTCTGTCAACGGGAGTGTTCAAAAGAAATAAACGCGCTCATCTGAATTTTACTGTGCTTTTTTGAACTTGGTGACCCATACAGCAACTTCCCACAAGCCACCTGATTAACCACAGTTGCCAAATGCTGGTGAATAAGTTGACCACATTCTGCACAACTGAGTCATGTGGACAGAGGATGTAATTCTAACAATTCTAGCCATAATTTCATTATTCTAAAATGTAACCAATAGGGGGCAGCATTAGATTGAATAGCGGAACGGTATCTCGTAAAACCAGAATGTGAAATGATTAACTGCATAATTAGTATTGTATCATAATATTTAGAGCAAATTTACATCCTGTTTGTCATACAGATTAGTGTCAGCCTCCATTCAGAGCCACACTTTCCTCAAGCAGGCAATGGATTTATTCTAAACCTAAGCCACGGTCCACTGCAACCTCCAAAATGTCACCGATCTAACAGTCATAATTCTCAGCCTTCCAGACCTGTGCTGCCCACATGTGGCTATTTCTAGTCAAATGAATTAAAACAAATTAATTAAAAATCCAGTGTGTCGATCTCACCAGCCACACTGCTGGTATTCAGTAGCTGTGTGTGTTTATCTTGCTGGGCTGTGCAGATTGGGATACCGCCATCCGCACAGAAAATCCTACCATACACTGCCACTCTAGAACATGATGGCCAAGTCCACATGGAAGTAAATGTCTTGACAGAAGTACAATGATTAAAATTATTTGTAACAGAGCTCCACAGGAAACACATCTCCTTAAGCCTGCAAGTATTTTTAGGGCTGAGCAATTTAGGCTTCTGAGGATTTATTGGCATATTTCCACGATATGAGCCTGCCCAGTGCCAGGTTGGCCTCCCCGCTCAGCCAGTCATGAAACAAACTCAGACGCTCAACAGTCACAGTGGAGGCAGGATGGGCTCTGGGATGGGGAGATGGACACAGCAATCCCCCACGCGAGGGTGGCCTCCTGTGGGGTCACAGGATCACTGCAGGACCCCAGAGGGAGGGCAGCAGGAGGTACTGGGCACAGCTAAAGTACGAGCTGCCATGGCCGCCGTGTCCAGCCATGGACAGAGCTCAAATCAGGAGCAAATGGAGAAACCAGTGAAGAACAGAAGGTTGTGTTTAGTTCAAAATAATGTCCAAAAACTACATGGGCCACATCACAGAGGAGAAAGTGGAAAATAAGACAATGTGACTAGAACTGTAAGAAAACAGACATGGAATTCCGTTTTCACTATTCTTAAAGCATTTCCGCAAAGACACACTGAGAAAGTCACAGTAATTAAAGGTAGTATAACCAGTAGCTCTACTATCAGCAATACTGATGAGAAAAATACCAAATTCTGTACTTAAAACCCTAAGCGCAATCACAAATAGCAAAATGAATGACGGAGGAGCGTGGCTGGGCAGCGCTCGTGTCCGTGTTCACCACAGCCCGCCACGCAGGGCGAGCCGACGGTCCTCCCGGCTGGCGGGCAGAGGGAGGGCAGCAAGGAAGGGCAGCGTGCTGAGGGTGGAGAGGGGGCTTCTGGCTGCCGTTGACCTCCTGCTGGGGCCAGACAAGCAAGCGCCTTTGGACCAAGTGGTGACGCAGGGCGAAGGGAACCGGGAACTGCAGGAGCAAGGCCCTGAAGGGGCAGGAGCCCCTGCTGAGGGTCCAGCGCCCCTGCTGCAGCAGGAGGTCAAGAGCCCGAAATACATCAGCTTAAGCAACGGGTCTGTCACCCCATCCTCAGATTTTGTAAAGAACAGCGAATTCTTCATGCAAGGATATGTAAATGGAATAATTAATGTTTCAATTAACTTACAGACTATATGTTTAAAAAGCATAAGTATAGTTTATCAATATATCATAGCATTTAACACTTGTACTTTTTAAACACTTTCAGAAAGGTTTTTTTCTATTGACAGACTTTCCATCATGTTATTCAACAAAATAAGGACATATAATTTAAGACAAAATATTAACTGTTTCATCCACCTGAGAAAAAAATCTCTCTTTTAAAATTTTCCCTCATAAATGGTACCCAACTTTATTCTGAGACAAGTTTTTTTTCAGTATAAATAATAGACAAGCATCAAGAAAAACAGCTGTTTACTGCCTACCAAGGAAGGGACGTTTTCTAAAAGAGCGCTTCCTTGAGCTTAGACTGACATACACCTAACTTATAGAACCAAGTACCCCTACACCCTGATAGTTAAATCAGCTACAAAAATAGAACAGGAAAGAAGCACTGATCAAAAGAAGGTTTTATTAGAAAAATTAGAAGTCAATCTCCACCAAATTAGAACAGAACAGTGAAGGGAGAGCAAAGACCGCCAGAATTCACAGGCAATCAATCAGAACACTGGAACCTACTCTCACACACATCTCAATGCAAATGTTCTCACGGGAGGAAGCATACGTACCTGTAGAAAGCTAATGGCCATTAAAATTAGGCTGTATGAGCTAATTCCACCTGTAAAAACTTCATTCAGGTCCCTCTGCAGAAGGAACTGTTTCAATACTAAAATCAAGTAAGGCAGCAATGAATATTTCTGTAAATTCCAAAGAAAAAGATTTACTGATTAGTACATACACTTGTAAAGAAATTTCACAGGACAGAAATGAAAGTTTAATCATCAATCTTCTTGCCCATCTGAAGGCTCTAGGCCAATCAGTGTTAAACTTCAGGGGGGACCTAAGAATTTCCTGAGGGGCCTATGAAAAATACAGACTGTGGATCCCCCAGCCCCAATCCAGCAGGATGAGGAGGGGAGCCCCGCCAGGGAGGGGCGCCAGACACAGAGCTCCAGAGAGTAAAGGAGGCACTCCCGCTCACGCTGACCACAGCCTGTCACGCAAGGCGAGCCGATGGTCCTCCCGGCTGGCGGGCAGAGGGAGGGCAGCAAGGGAGGGCAGCATGCTGAGGGTGGAGAGGGGGCTTCTGGCTGCCGTTGACCTCCTGCTGGGGCCAGACAAGCAAGCGCCTTTGGACCAGGTGGTGAAGCAGGGGGAAGGGAACCCGGAACTGCAGGAGCAAGGCCCTGAAGGTGTAGGAGCCCCTGCTGAGGGTCCAGCGCCCCTGCTGCAGCAGGAGGTCAAGAGCCCAAAAAACATGAGCTCAAGCAACAGGTCTGTCACCCCATCCTCAGGCACTGAGGCCATCCAAAGTGCGGACCCCTGGGCTAAACTTGTGAATGAGACCTGTGAGCTAGACACACAGTCTCTCCCTAATAACTAGAAAGAGCATTTTAACAAAGCTCTCTAAAATAATCCTCAACTTTATGAAACGGTTATTCAAGAAAAGCAAATCTGAAAAAAAGCTACATAATTTCCAAGTATCTCTAGAAATAACATTAGAGGATAAATAATTTCAGTGTACAGTCTGTCTTACTAAAGACTCTGACCCGACCCTCTGTGGGAGGGAAGTCCGTAATGTCTATGTGAGAAGAGATGCCAGCGCGAGCCCGCACATCACCAACTGCCCAGTGACAGTACCTTCATGTAATTCTTGATGAACTCCGCTGCCCGGACGCCAGTCTCCATGTTAAAGCTGATGTCGACTTTAACTTCAGTCTCCTGATCTGTGAGTTTTATTATTGGTACCTGTAAAGATTTAATTTTAAAAATTGTCCTTTAATATGCAACGTTCTTCACAGTCAGGCATTAAAATGTTTCCCAAGTTGTACAGAGGTGTCGGGCTTTTATTCTTATTCACAAAAGGTGCTTAGAGATCACGAATGTCAGGTTTTAAAATGAGAAGAAAGGGAACTTAGCCAGGTATTGACCTCGGTAATACCAGAAACCCAGGACGACCCACCACCCTGTCCCCAGCCCCACACAGCTAGCGCCTGCTCTGCCTGCCCCGGCTGGCCTGGCTCGGCCCAAGGCTGGGGACTGAGCATCAGAGAAAGGAGCAGAGGGAGCCCAGGGGAACAGCTGTCCCAGGGAAGGAGGCGGCAGGAAGGCCCACCTCAAGGAGCAGCCGGCCCAGGCTCTGCCACGCGTGTGTCTGGGGAGACCGAGGGGCACTTGGGCCCCCCAAGTATGTCTGGCAGCCTGTTTGAAAACACTGAAAGTAGCCTCACAGCCATCTCTGAAGTTACATTTTGTACTGATATTGTTTCTCTAAACAATTCTATTTTAGGTTTTCACTCATTAAGGCCATTTTACTAGGAAAAATTTCCTCTAAAAAATCAGAGAATAAAAGGCTATTTTGGGAATACTCTCATTAAAAAGAATTATCAATGAAAGGCACTCAAAATGAGCCTCATAAAAACTGCCCAAAAAACATTCAGACCACACTCCACCCCCTCCCCACCCACCAAAACTGTGTTCTTCCTGAAGAAAGGCAATGTTCTGTTCCTTTCAGCCTCGAAGGAATAAAAAAGGAGTTCCCCTCACCAAAACAACCCGGATCTAAGGAGAGGCTTAAATTCTAACAAAGTCGACACAGCCACAGCTCACCCAACACTGGCTGCAAAACCCGCACCTGGGGGCAAACTGTCAAGGCAGGAGGATGGGTCAGCAGGGACACAGACACCCGGACCTCACCTTGACCACCAGGCAGGGTAAGCTGTGACTGGCATGTTCCCAAAGAACTCACCAAAAGTGCTACAGAAGCAGCCACACGCTCAGATACCTACACCTTCTGATCCTGGCCATCCCAACCCGGGCTTGGGAAGCACCTTCTTTTCCATCCTTATGGGCTTACTCCCCAGAACCCCTTCTGGCGCTCCCCTGAATTCTGCTTATGTGCACACACACTCCTACACTCACGGCGTGAACCCCCAAACTCTGGAAATTAGAAGTAACACTACAATACTTATTTTTGAGTGCTGTTCCCAACAGACAAGCTTCCACCATAAGCACAGCCTCACCCCTGGGCTCCTGAGCCTGCAATGACACGCTGACCACATCCAACAGCAGCGCCGCCAGGCAACGGCTGGAACGCGGCGCAAGGGAGCACAGGTGGACACACGCGCCTGGCTCTCCCACAGTCCACACGGGCCCTCGGGGAGCAGAGGAAAGGGGACTCAGTGGCCAATATGCACAGTAAAGGGCCACCGGAGCTAAGCACTGCAACAGCTACTCAAGTGCTGCCTGTCCTCCAGAACGCTCTGGAACTCAGGACAGGCAGGCACGACCCTTTAGCTCTTCCACATCTAAACCATGATGCTTGCTCAGAAATCCCCACCCACCCGGCCGCTTCCAGAGGCCTAGTCTCCATCGACTGGGCACACACGGAGGGCAGAGCCAGAACAGGAGAGCTGGAGGGCCTCGGACGGCCCAGCTGCCCACCTCCCCTACAGCCCCAGGTGAGGGGTGAGGGGCAAGGGGCCGTGGCACACAAGAGTGGAAGGGCAGGCACGTGGCTGGGCACTCACGCCCACAGTGGAGGCCAGGGTTAATCGAGGCACCACCTCACACTGGCTGTTTAACCCACCTCATCCTAATCGTCATGCCTCTGTGCCTCAGTTTCCTCACCTATAAAATGTGAACGACAGTGTCTGCCAATGAGAGTAGCTGGGAGGACTAGTGCAGTAAGGCCGGGGAGCGTTTTAGAAGGTGGCCAGAGCTCGTGTCTGGTGCTAGCCATCAGGAAAGCAAATGGCCCCATCTGGCAGTCAGGCCTGAGGGAAGGAAGTGGTGTTGGCCCCTTGCTCTCCAGCCCACGTGCCAGTGATACAGGTGCAGGCACTTCATTAAAATTCAACAAGATGTCCACTTGATAGCTGTACATTTTTCAGTGCATGTATCATTTTTAAAAACTATCCCCCATGCCAACTAAAAGCACCTAAGAGTTAACACTCAAGAAACACACAGAACACCTCCTCACTGTACCACCACATGAGCAAAATGAAGATCCCATCTTAACTTGCGACAATCCACTCAAACATGACAAGGATGTTAATCACACTTAAGTTGAAACACCAATTTAAAAATGCAAGGCTAGCCTACAACACAGGTGAGCTAACAACTGTCATACGACAGGCAGGTAACTTACAGTTCCTGAGCTGTTTCTAATCCTGGACTGACATAAACCTTAACAAGTACACAGCAGAGTAACCTCATATTCAGACTCAGCAAGGTCAGAGGTTGTCACACATGGACATTTTTTGAACAAAAGGAACTGGTGTGTTTTTCTCTCTTGAAGATAACTTAGCCAATGGTAAACATAAATGCCAGGGCTTGGTCACTGAGCTGCGTGACCCAGCGCGGGCAGCATCTGAATGTTACCGTATCTCGTTCTGCACATTAACCTCCTCTCCTTGTTCATCCTGACACAAGTGGACACGCCGTATTTCTAATGTCAAGAAGAGTCTGACAAGCTCACGAATTCCAATAGTTCAGACTGCCACTAAACATGTTCTTGGCTGGTAATCACGACTATAAAACAAAAATGTAATAAGCATGTTTATACCAAAAGTAGAAAAGTCTTCGAAAACGTAGCCAGTCACTGCCGTCAAACACGAGCTAGTCATGAGGCGCAAGACGACAACCACCCAGCGCAGAGGCCCTGGCGTGGGGCGGACCCGAAGCCCAGCGCTTACCGTGGCTTTGTCCAAGACTTTGATGGAGCACGGCTCGGCCACGTTGTGCTTCCGCAGAGCCTGCTCCAGCAGCTGCAGAGGAGGACGCTCCCATTTTCCAAAGACCACCAGATCTATGTCACTGGGCAGAAGAAAAACTGCACGTCAACCACTGCCCCCTCACCATGAGATGACACGGGACAACGTGCCACGGTACCCCGCTGCATCTCCCTCAAAGGCCGAGACGTAATCCCAATAAGAGCACTGCCCTCAGGGAGACGCAGTGCAGTTCATGAACGACAGAACTTCCTCACTTAACACTCACAGGTTCTTGGAAACTGTGACTCTAAGGTAAACGATGTGTAAGGACAGCGGGTTTCTCCTCATCAGTACGTTTAACAAAATGATGTTGAAGGAAGCAACGTTACTCATTGAGGACCCTCTATACACTGTTTCACGTACAGTCGCAGTTTCCAAGATTCTACCGACAACACTGACAGCCTGACTGACAGCCTCTACGACATAAGCTAGACAGTAAAGACAGAAGATTCTCCCAACAACATAACGTAACTGAGGGGCTGAGACGAAAATGCCTCACTCTCCAAACCAAGCCGAGGCCCTGAGCTTCCTGGACCCAACTGCCACGCTATCCACACTGGATCACTGTTGCTGACCCAGGGACACCTTGGATCTGCCCTATTCCCGCCTTCCCTGACAACAACAACCCCCAAATCCTGAGACTACAGCCTCTTCAGTCTCCAAACACTATCGAGTTAACAGAAGATAAACTTTTAATGAAACATTACATATAGAATTTATTTGGATATCAAGTAGTTAATGAGAAAACACTAGAGAACAATTTTAGAATGCAAAACTGTTTGACATTTTTCTCAGATAAAAATCCTTACTGTTTAACTAGAATTTTCCTTGAATCTTCATTAAAACATAAGATCAGTTTTTCAAAAACATGCCCCAAAATATCTATTGCAACTGTTGCATTTCCCTGGTCCTCTCACTCATCTTCTGCTTCCAGCACCAGCATTTCTGTACCCCAACACGTGCAAGAGGAAACATGCAAAGCCATCAATTCACTAACACATTACGAATTTGAATTCTACGTCCGCCAATTTTCCCTCTGTGCCCCCTGGTCTCTTCCTTTAGCTGGCGTTCCTAGCCTTAGATTCGGTCACAAAGAATCTATTTTTGGCCCTTACTGTTCACACAGACACCACCCCCACCCCCAAACATGAATAAACACGAATCTGGTACTCACCTAGTTGGAAGATAGAGACCTGTACTAAAGCTGCCAAATATCTGTACCTGAAAGAAACAGTGATTGTTTTAAGGTGTGTACTACAATTCAAGTACTCCTACTTCCATTATTTCTTACTAAACAAAAGGCCTCACTATACCTTTGGGTAAAAAGTAAAACTACTTTGGAAGTTGGTGGGAGGGGGAGGCAAAACACAATTATACAATGAACTAGAAAATTCCCTTTTTCTTCAAGTTAAAGACCTGCCCCAGAAAGGGAGTTCTAAAATCTCAATACTAAGAGACAACTACTGGCCTTACCCCATGCCCACACAAAGCTGAAGACTTTTCAGAGCCAGTGTCAAACCCTGCAACAATCTCTCAAGCCCACAGCCAAGGCCCCAGGCAGGACTCTGTCCCAGGTACTGAATTTTAAAGCCACAAATGTATTAACACAGCATTTTAAAAGAGAAGGGAAACCAAGTCCCTGCCTTTGCCCTCAGAGCACACGTGTCCCTCCCACCGCGCACTCCGTGGGGCGGGGCTGCCGCGTCCTCAGTGGGGAAGGTGTGCTGAGCACAGGGCCCAGGCTGCCAGGCAGCTCCACAGGGTCTGCACACACCGCCTGCGCCAAGCAGGCCGAGGTGCCCAGGCGCCTCCTGTCAGTACACACCTGCCAACTCACCATGAGAGTGTGCGTGAGGAATGCTTCCAAGTGTCACGAAACGAACACAAGTCATATGCTACTATGTGTGGTGGGTGGGGAGTGAGCGTGGGGGATGGCGGTGAAATATCTAACCTTAAGGCAAATTTAAGTAATCACTTCATTCCAAAAAACCCACAAATCCCTTAAGCCAAGGGTCCTCACACTTCAGTGTGCACACGGATGCCGGCCCCGGCCAGGGGGGCAGACGCAACAGGTGCAGGGTGGGCTGGGGCATGTGCGTTCTAACTGGCTCCCAGGTGAAGCTGCCCATCCCAAAACCACACACAGAGAACTGCTGCCGTGGGCCCATGAGAAACAGGTGTGGATCCAGCTGATGCAGCAACCACAGGGCGCTCACACGCACTCGGATGTGACGTGACGTGTGGCCCGGAAGGGCACGGACTGTACTCACATCAGCCGTCGGCCAAAGATCCTTAACTACAGTTTCGATCCGCTTCACCACCTCTCTTCTCATGGCTGCTTCTTCAGCACAAGGCGACATGAAGTTGTAAAAGTCAATTATTTCCTCATGAAGTCTAGGGGGTGAGAGAGAAAACACGCTAGCGTCACAATTAAACTTAGCCAGACTTTGCATTCTGTTACTAAGTCAGCATGACACTAAAACATGTATCTGGCTACTCAAATCCAGTTTCTCTTCTCCTCTGAAAGCATATAATGGAATGCAGATCGTGGTGAACAAAATCACGACCTGCGGCTGAGCACCACAGATTCACATGGGTCTTGTCAATACCAAACCATAAATTCACAAGTGACCTTTAAAGGCTTATCCAAAGGAATCATTCCAGTGACTTAGCATTAAGAAAATGAGCGAATGCCATCCATGAAAGATTTCCAATGGACAGCTTTCCAAAGGTGGGGCCAGCTCTAGCAACTCCAGAGCCCTTGGCACCGCCCCGGGTGCCTCACGCTAAGAGGCGCCAACAGGCCTGAGACAGGCTGATGTGTGGGGTGAGACATGGGAGGCCAGAAAAAGACACGAGTGTCCTCAGGAGCCCAGACGCCAAGCTCAGCAGTCCAGGTCTGCCCAGGCTACCTGCTGACCCTCCACTAAATCCTGTATTCAACGCGTCCCGGTCTCCACACAGAGAAAGAGTCCCTGGAGGTAGTACAGCTTGACCTGATTCAAGTTTTCTCTTCTCCAGATGCCAACAAGAAGACCAACAACCAAACACGTGTCAGGAGTCGGCGCAGGCCTCTCCCTCCACAAGGCTCAGGTGCGAGGAGCGAGAGCTAGGAGATGCCCCACATCCCACCTCAGGGCACATCTGCGCTGAAGACTGCAGGAAGAAAGCACCGCCATCCACCTTCACTTTAAGGGATTAATTAAAGGTGGGGGCAAATTAGCCAATCAAATCAAATTCACCCGCTTCCATTCTCAGTTTGATGAATAAAACAAATAGTAAAAGACAAATATAAAATGTGGTCAGCTCAACAGCGAGCAAAACAGTGCACAAAACAAAACAGACAGCAATGAAGCTACTTGAGATAAAAGTGAGTGACACCGTATCATTTCACTGTTTGGCCCGTTTGAAATTAACTACACCTGAAGTATTAACGCCTCCGCCTACCCCCACCCCCCCCCCCGGCAAAATCATTTGGCATAACCATTCCAAACACTCCACAGTAGATTTAAAGGCTAGTCTAAAAGCACACACAAGACTCTAATAGGACTACTCTGGGAGGCCGAGGCAGGAGGATCACTTGAGCTCAGGAGTTCAAGACCAGCCTGAGCAAGAGCGAGAACCTGCTCTACTAAAAATGAAAAAACTAGCTGGGTGTGGTGGTGCACACCTGTAGTCCCAGCTACTCGGGAGGCTCAGGCAGGAAGACCACTTCAGCCCAGGAGTTTGAGGTTGCTGTGAACTAGGCTGACGCCACGGCACTCTACTCAGGGCAACAGAGTGAGACTTGTCTCCAAAAAAAGCTGACTCTAGTAGGAGGAAATAAATACTGAATACTCTTGTTCACAACACACCTGCAATATCAAGCCATCACTGGAACTTTATCTATCATATTTTATTTAAAAAAGTAAAGGTAAATCTCATCCCAAGAATGGTCCCAATTCAGACAGCCACAAGTCCAGTTTTTAATAGCTCTGAAAAGGTAAAAAGTCATGCAACATTAAGCTAAACTAATTTTTCCAAAATACCTGTCAAACTGCAAGATTTTGGGAATCTTCTATCTTTTCAACAATTACTGAGCATCAGCTGGGCATTTAACTATCTTTTTCCACCAGCTCCGCATGCCATTTTAAAGTCTGAGGTGTTACCTAAAATTTCCTACTAGTCAGCAATGTCAGTAAGACTAGATATGTCCAGTTAGCAGGTTAATGTCCACACCAGGGAAGAGCCTTTCTCCATTAGCAGGAACTTCTCGGTGGGTCCCTTCACCAGTCCCTGCGGAGAGCTCACCTGGGGGCACTGTGGTCTCTCGGTGAGAACAGCATGGGAGAAGGTAGGCCACCCGAACCACCACCAGCCACATGCTCCCCTGTACGTCACAGCGCTGTTCTGAGGCTAACGGGGAGTACAGAAATTTAGAGAGATTCCAATAAAGACACACGCTTAGAGTTATTAAGCAACTTGCCCAAAGTCATGGGAGAACACCAGAACTAAAGTTCTAGCCACGTCCTCCAAATTTAACACATTGGAACACCTTGAAAACAGGGTATTCCATGTGCCAAAGGTCACTCCAGGTCTCCACACGCAGAATGGAATGCACTGTCAATTTAAGTTGTATCTGAAGTAACAGCGAGATAAAACAGCCTCCTCCACTCCTCCCAGGACTGGTGCAGCAGCATCCACGGCACCCCTGCTCAACACTCCAGGAGAGGAAAGAGCAGGAAGGTAACACTTGCGGCCTGCATCACACCACACCATCACTCCGACACAGAATCTGTTTTATCGAATGTCTGTTCACGTGCTGAGACCAGAGGGGGTGGCCCAGCCGCCCTCCCCTACATCTGAGACATGAGCACCCAGCGAGGCCTGCCCACATTCCCTGAGGGAAAAGCGTGTCCAGGGGAACACTGGGGCCTCCTGATTCCGGTGTTGTGTCCTATCAGTAAGATACACTAATAACTACAGCCATCTGAAATCTGTAATAATCTAGACCCATAAATTAGCTGATGCTGTAACACACATGGGATACATAGCAAGAGTCAGGAATATTGCTGTTTCGCCTTCTCAGAACAGAAGGTGCGCTGCTGGTGGACCAGCCCATTGGTGGCTCCTGGATGAGGGAGCTGGACAAAAAGGCTCTGGCTGAACCGCCCCCCCACCTCCAGTCCCCCAAGCAGGGACCAGCAAGCCCCTGCATGACTCCCAGAAGTGCCGAGGAGTATGATGACGGGTG
Source organism: Lepilemur ruficaudatus (assembly GCA_963574885.1). Taxonomy (NCBI): domain Eukaryota; kingdom Metazoa; phylum Chordata; class Mammalia; order Primates; family Lepilemuridae; genus Lepilemur; species Lepilemur ruficaudatus. The sequence goes on from CAUYRT010017990.1 coordinate 35,814, forward strand.
ACGGCTGCCGTCTCAGCACATGGACATGGCAAAGTCTAACCACCATCATTATGATGATATCCAAGCAGACCTAAAAAGGCCCGGGGCTGCCCCCTGCACCAGCTCTCTGTGGAACTCTCCAAAGGGCGAGGGGTGGGGGCCAGGCAGCAAGGTGGGACCACGGACTAAGCAGAGAAGAAGTGTGAGACAACCCGCACCTGGCCCAGCCAAGCCCCTCTGCCCACGCCTCCAGCTGAGCCCAGCAGCCTCCCCAGACCCCCGGCTTCCTTGCAGCCACGTGCTGACCAGCCGGGGTCCCTCTCTGCCAGGGAAGCCAACCTCCAGGAGGAAAGGAATCACCCACTCACCACTCAACCTCATGGCAAGCAGTCACTGGGTGTGGAATCAATCAAGCAAGTTTCGCTAAAATATTTTGCTATGACCTTGTCATTACTGGTCTACAATCCCTATAGCATGACATCAAACATTATCATTCTGGATAACTTGATTAAACAGAAACCACTTAAATGGTCAGTTATCCTTTTAAATGTAAACAGTTGCTAAATATTTTCTATTATTTTACTCAATGCTAACATTACCAGTCTTTGCAGCTGCGAGCTACTGCGTGTATGGCTGAGACAACACACTTTCCCAGCTAAGTGCTGTCAACCGCAGGCCTGAGTGTCAGCTACAACCCACCTCCTTTCTTAGTCTATGACTTCAAACACTGAATATACTCCAGGTTCAATTCTCCACAGAATTATATCAATGAAAAGTTTTAATCATTTTTAGTAAACAATAAAAAAGATGAAGTAAGTTTATTATTCTCACATATGAAAACCTCCAGGGAATTTCACAGCTGACAAGATGCCTATGCCTACATAAAAACCACACTGAAGTCCCTATCCACAGACAATTTAGTCATCAACACCTTTTAGAGATCAATTTTAGTTAAGCTTGCTGGCAGTCCTCAAATTGAGGAAATTTCTATGTAGTGATCATCACAGAAAAAAACTCCTCTATGACAGTTCACAGAGGCAGGGTCCCAAAACCATCAGGACACGGCAATGATCCAAGGCAGCCCTCGACACGCCATCGAGCTCCTTCTCCATGACAGGCCAGCTGCACGCAGGCAGCAGCGCAGGCCTGACCACCCTCCCTGCAGCTCCAGGCAGCCGATGAGACCAGGACAGCCCTCAGAGGGCTTTCTCACATGGAGGGCGACCTGCACAGAGCCCTTGGGCCTTGTCCTTTCCTCCTCATTGAGTCCTGGGGCACCTGGTGGCTGGGGCTCCAGAAACTGGAGAAGGCAGCCAGGTGCAGAGAAAGGAAGTAGGGGCGAGAAGGTGCGCTAGCCCCCATCGTGTTGAGACCACCAGTACTTCTGTCATTTGTTGCCAAACCTGATCTTGATGCATTAGCCTGCCAGTCTCCAGCTGGGGTAAGTTCTGTATGACTACAAACCTCATTCTCAGCTGAGCAGCCCAGTGTACAGACTGCTGTGGGACCCAAGGACATGTGCCCGGAGCACCATGCCCAGAACCTAGAGCAGAGCTTCTGACTGCTCTGCAGGGTGGCTTCCAGCCTTGTCTTAATTGTCATCAACCTGGGTTTGCTGCGGTGCATGGCAAGCAACGGGATCTGTAGACGCAGGAGCCTCTGCCAGCAGGCTTCTCATGTCTGAGAAGCATGATCACGAGCCACCAGTGATGGCCACTGGCTCACACAGGTCAGGTGTGGCTCTGAGTGCAATCTGGAGGAATCTCACCTGATGCACCCCAACAGAGCAAGTGCTGACTAATTTACTTTCTGGTTATCTAAGAAAGATGGAAACGTGGGCTGGGCGCGGTGGCTCACGCCTGTAATCCTAGCACTCCTGGAGGCCGAGGCGGGCGGATCGCTCAAGGTCAGGAGTTCGAGATCAGCCTGAGCAAGAGCGAGACCCCCATCTCTACTATAAATAGAAAGAAATTAATTGGCCAACTAAAAATACATAGAAAAAATTAGCCGGGCATGGTGGTGCATGCCTGTGGTCCCAGCTACTTGGGAGGCTGAGGCAGAAGGATCGCTTGAGCCCAGGAGTTTGAGGTTGCTGATGCCACGGCACTCTAGCCCAGGCAACAGAGTGAGACTCTGTCTCAAAAAGAAAAGAAAAAAGAAAGATGGAAACGTGAGACCCAAGTTTTCAGTGAATTTTCATTTTAATCATGAAACTACTGGAGAACAGAATTCTGAAGCATTACTTTTCTAGTATACTTTTTTACTAAAAATTAGAGAATAAAGTTCATTGAAGAATAAGAAAAAATAGCTCTAATTTACAATCATTACCTGATAAGAGTCCAAACCCATTCAAAAGGTAATGCCTGACTTCTCAATTTTTAGTAAATTTTCCAAATTTCTGCTTTTGGTGCCCAAAATCAACATCAGCAATGTTTTAGTATCTGGTACATTCTTGCTGTAATTATTTATGAAACCCAACTCACAGAGCTAGCTCAAGAGCAAAAGATCATACAGTTAGAGAACCAAACTATATCATTTCATAGCTAATAAAGATATTGATGAAAAAAGATGACCCATTTCAGGAGGATGATTTTCAGCTTTAGAAGCTGAGCTAAGGGGATTAAGTGGTTCCCAACATGGTCTAAATTTGAGCCAAAGCCAGGGAGGACTGGTTGGTTCTGAAGGTGGGGAGATGGTGTGAGGCAGCCCCCAGTGGTCCCGGGGTTCTCCAGCCAGCCTCCGCAACCCTGGGCAAAGCTGGCCTTCCCCCGTCTCTGTCCAGAGGCTCTGCCCACTTCTCCACCAAGCACGATTTTTAAGTTGTTCAAAAGCGACTCTTTATACTCAACCCAAAAAGGACAGGCAGGCAGCTTCGCTGCAGCAGGTGAAGGACACAAAGCAGCAAGGGCCACAGAGGCAGAGGCCACAGCCCTGCAGCAAAGACACTTATTCAAAATAAAACACTTCAGAAAGAACAGGGACAGAAGAAATATGCCAAATATGAAATAATTCCAGCCTTCCAGTGGGGAACATACAATGAATGGTCTGCTTATTTAGGACGTTCCCCTGGATTTTAGATCCAGAGGCTTCTTCTAAGCAAAGCAATAGACAAAGGTCAGATTTCATTCAATATTTTTCTTAAGGGAAAAGAAACACCAGAGAGAACGAACGCAATCCTCCTCCCACGCGGTTATGAGCAGTTTCAGCACCAGAAACCCACCGCATACGAGGAGCTGCGCTCCAAGTGCTTCTGATTTTCCCAACGCACTGAAATTTCAGACCTCTCAACACCCAGGTCCACAGTTCTCCGTGTGTTGTTACGTGCCTCAGTTTACCTTTAACACCCCACTTATGAACTTCATCAATTCCAGATGCTCGGGAAATGATGAACTGTATGCAACTTCTGTTCCCAGTCTTTTCCATTACAATGTAAAATGTAGTAGAAGATACTGGAAACTCATTAACTATTAATTCTCTCCCACGTGCTCCAACCCTTCCGTCAACAGCCTCAAACCAGTGGTTTCTCAGAAATCCGAGCTCCCTCCCCTCAGCTCCACAATGCTCACTACCTGCATTTTGCAACTTCACTATTCCTTAGTGAAGATATTTGGAGTTAACGACTGTAATTTTATAGATTTTATAACATGCTGTGATGAAATTACAGTAAAACAAGTGTTCCACGGACTCCACTACGCTGCACAGGTAGGGCCTGGATTAGCATTTACTTCTTGCTTACCAGAAAGAACGAGTGTTAAGCAGAGGACGAGGATAGAGAGGGAACGGCTGGACGGCCCCAACGAGTTTGAGGACCGGATGACCCTCTTTAAAGTATCTGTTTACTGATGTAGTTAATAAGCTAATTATAAATCATTTTTGTTTAATTGAAGTTGCATTACAAGACAACTACTATCTGCACAAATTAGAAAACCACGGATCAGGCCTTCAAAGGTGAATTTTTTTAAAACCTGGGCTCAGAAAAAGCGGAAGGAAATAGACTGAAACTGTAAATGAGAACCTCGGGTTCCCAGGGCTCCCAGTCAGCTGGTTCCAGAGGCTGCTCAGCCCGCCCCACTCCAGCAGGGACCTGTCTGCGCTCTGTCTCTCCACACAGAGGTTCTGAATGGAGCTGCCAGCCCAAGTGTGAATGCAGGGGCAGGCAAGGCCCTGAAGGAAAATCTGCTGCGGAGGGAGGGCCTGCCAGCTAAGCTACAGACAGGAGGAAGAGGATGCCACCGCCTCCCCTACTGCAGAAAGAACAGGAGCTGGGCCAGGAGGGGGCTACGAGCCCTGTGAGGCAGCCAGGACCAGCTAGCATTCACAGAACTGTCAGGACAGAAGGGCTCTGCAGCTTTGGAACAAAGCGTGAACTACGATCCGAGCAAATTTAGCTGCCAGCAAAGGTGAGCCGTCGCTCCCCTTCTTTCACAGATCCCTCCCAGGGTTAGGCACACAGGACCCTGGAGCAGGTGGCTGTCCAAGGGCCTTTCAGAACCTAACCGGAAGGTGAGCAGAGGTGCATTTCTGTGTGCTGGGGGCCACAACGCTCCTCCACACCGGTGGAGCAAACCCAAGCACACTGCAAACGCTGAGCAAAGGCCACGGGGCCATTCAGAAGGGAGAGCACCAACCACACAATCTTCTCTTCCCTCAGAACAGAAAGTGAGAGCTTAGGGACCAGAAGCTTATGATAAAATTAAGCCATGGGAAAAGTATTTAACTGAATTTGGGGTTAACCGCATTTGTTCCAAGCTCACTGCTAGAGAAGAAAGTGAGGCACCAGACCAGGTGTCAGGATGAAGGCAACCTCAGCATTTCACAAAGTGAGTGCACAGATATTCTGGCAGTGGGGTTAAAAATACTCAGAACCACCCATGCCGCTGGCATCAGGCAGAGCAAACCCACGGGGAGGTACCCCACCTGCGTAGCACGTCCTTAACCCATCTCAGGGCAAAAGATGCCAAGGAGCTCCGTCTCCTAACACTGGAGTCTGAAGGAATCCACAATGCAACCAAGGACCCACGCACTCTCTGGAAGAGCAAGAAGAGGCCAAGAAGGCACTTCCCTGAGCCATGTCTGCGGGCTCCAGGCCACCTGCCACTCAGCCTTGCAGCACAGCCACAGCACAATTACTGCCTGCTGCAGGCCACCTCTGCGTGCTCCGAGGGGACCACATCCACCGAGAGACTGCACAGCTGTGCCTGGGAGCCAGTGTGAGCTCTGCTTGCTAGCGCTAGTTCAAGTAGCTGGAGCATTTCTGAAATGAAAACTGCTACACTTTCTGTCATTTTTCTAGACATCCTTACACCACATCGAAGACAAGCTGGGAGGCAACAATATGAAGTAAGAGCCAAAAGTCTGAAATGTTAATATTCTGGGATACTATACAATATCCACATTGTCACCATTTTCCTTGGATCCTCCTAAACAGCGTTTGAAGCAAATATCATCATCTCCATTTCATAGACGAGAGAACTAAGTATTCATTGGGTGGCAACTGGCACAAGACCACCCAACTGAGACAAGTCAGGAGCTACACAGCTGCTTCTGCGTGAGCTCTAGCAACCGAGCCAGGAAGCCGCACTCAGGACCCAGCACAGAAACAAGCCGCCACCGCAGCCCTTCTACAGAGAGAGGCGAAGTTGGAAACGTAACTCTCCAATTATTCAGGAAATAATGCACATCTATGCAATATTTAAAAATTATTTAAAAGAGCTTTCCAATGACAAGAGGAAATGCTTGTCTGGAAGTAGATTTAAACAAATACAAAACGATACATTTGTTACATATCTAAAGCAGCATTAAAAATACTGGAAAGAAATATACTCAAATGTTAACAATGGCAAAATTAGTTTCTGTACTTTCCAAATTTTCTTAAGCACATCATTGTCTTTATAAGCACAACAAAAGAAGTGTTATCATGTCAGCTTTACTAATTCACTACCAATCTCACCCCAAAGGTCAAAGAGCAGACATCACGTGTCTGTCTTAAGTCTTCTTTAAGAATCTGGCCTCCCCCAGCCTTTATATTAAAGCCAACCAGATGGGCCCCTGCTGGCTCTGCCGCCCACATCCCACAGGCCACTCTGCTCACTGCTCACCCAATGAGGCTAAAAGGTCCCCTAAGCATGAAAGTTCTGGGTCTACTGCCAGGTCAATTCTCTGGGTTAGGAAGTTACCCCGGACTGCAGTAGCACCTGCCCACCAAGACAGGGCCCCTAAAAACCTGTCCCACAACCCCAAGAAACCTCTGTGAATACAGAAGACTGAACGCCAGAATAGAGCTGTGTGGAAGGAGGTGTTCTCTCAAGCACCCCAACCACAGCAGGTACAGCCCCAGGCTTTCTCAGCCATGCCAACTCTCAGCAAGCGCACTGCTGCCACAGGGCTGTGTTGGACAGGATTCTGAGGCTGCATTCAGACTTAGAAGAAAAAACTTAAAGTTCATTAATGATAATATCATACCAATTCTTACTATTAACTGACATTTACCGTCTGTTGCTGTGTCCAAGAACTCGCTGTATGACACACTTCATTGAGTATGATCCTGAAACCACCACTGCCATCCCATTTGACAGACAGCTCAGAGGTTAAACCTTCTGCCTAACAGACACATCTGGCATGAGAATCGGATAGGGGCAGCATCTGCCCTCCCTGCACACTCAGCCTTCTGAGGTCCTAGCAAAATGACAGGAAAAAATTATAAAACACAAAAGACAGCCAGGTGAAGTAGCTCATGCCTATAACCCTAGCACTTTGGGAGGATCACTTGAGGCCAGGAGTTTGAGACCAGCCTGGGCAATATTAAGACCCCAACTCTACAAAAAATTAAAATAAAAATTTAGTCAGACATGGTGGCATGCACCTGTAGTCCCAACTAATCAGGAGGCTGAGGCAGGAGGATCACTTGAGCCCAGGAGTTTGAGTTGCAGTGAGCTATGATGAGGCCACCACACTCTAGCCCAGGGGGCAGAACAAGACCTTGTCACAAAAAAACACAACACAACAGGCTGCAAAATCACCTAAAATCACAGAAAGAGGGAGAACGTGAGAAAGAAGAACTTAATGGACCCAAAGGTATAAGTCAATATTGAAGCGTGGAAGGCAGATGTGATTCACTCATTCTACTGCGAACCCACCACCTAACAGGCACTGTTCTGATACGGACAGCACAGCAGAGCGCAAGACAGAATCAAACAAATCCTTGCTCTCACTGAGTTTATTATATTGGGGGTGAGGGTACCCCATGGACAGATGAGATAATAACCAAAATAAAGCAAAAAAGTGCTGTGCCCTTTTCGAAATGGCAGCCCTGTACAGCCACTTTGGGTTAGCACTCAGGGACGGCCTCCCAAAGAGCATGTAAGCTGACACAGGAAGGACAAGCAGCAGCCCAGCATCAAAGGAGAGGGACAGCTCCCGGCAGCAGGAACAGCAGGACACGGCTCCCAAGGTGGGGATGGACCGAGAGTGCGCTGGAACCTAAGTCTGTGACCTGGGAACCAGAGTCCCCATCCGCCATGGGCCTCCCACAGAGATGAGGGGATGAAGTACTTGAGGAAACTCAGTGGCGTCACAGGACCAAAAGGACTGAGCCCTCAAAGCCAGAACAATTCAAGGGAACAGTCCGGGCTCCACAAAGGTGACCACAACCCACCCTAAGCCTCTGTCCTCTACTGGCTGGCACCGCGAGACCCTACAAAGGTCAACGGGAACATGGCCAGATGTTCAAACCTGCAGCCTGGGCTGAAAGAGAGCAGTTCTCAGGCAAGGTGGAGGCGGCTTCAGTAAGAACATCAGCATGAAGACAGGGCCTGGAGGCCTGCGCCAAACACACCATACCCGGAAAAAAGGGCAGAAAGAAGGGAATCCGGCACACAGTGAAAACAATATGGAAGAACACTTAAATCAAGGATCAGAGGAACAAACACCACCGTGCCTTGTTCTACAGAGAAACTTGGGACACGTCAAGAAAGCAAAGCTTAAGGGGAGACAAGTGCACAATGACAGGCCACGAGGAAGCCACTGAGCTGAGGGGGCAGCTGAGAACAAGGCGGGCGGAGGCAACTTAAGCAGCAGCTAAAGCCACCTGCGTGAGTCTGAGCCTGGAGGGACAGACACTCCCACCCATGGAAAGAGAAAACCAGTAACAAAGTATCAAACACTTAAGAGAGGAAAGGCTAGAAAACCAGTAACAAAGTATCAAAGCCTCCACAGAGGAACAGCTCCCCGCGCTAAAGGCCGACCTCAGTCTGCCGCCACAGGCGCCTGGGGTCCCCGAGGAACTGAGGCAGCGACTCCCAGGGCAGAGAGGCCAGGTGTGGAGCAGAGGGGCGCTCCAGGCAGGGGGCAATCAGAACTAGCCAGCTCCGAGAGGGGACTCAATCTTGCCTTAGATTTCTCACAACACTCAAGCCAGAGACCACAGGCAACACACTCCAGAGAGGACACAGCAGGCGCTTTGAGGAATGCGGCCCTGGTCGGCCCTTCTTTGAAACATTTGACCATTTAACACACACAACAAAAAGGAACTGACAGCAGCTCCTATTTGCAGACAGAGCAAAGAAGAGGGAGGGCTAGGTCAAGGTGGAGCAGGGCAGGTCATAGCCCAGGACACTGTGTGACATCCCGAGGGGGACCGGGCTGACCCCACAAGGCTGATCAGAGCACACGAAGTCAACACAAAGGCTGGGGCACCGCCTTGATGAACCCCACCAAAAATGTGAACCACATAAAGAACTCAAATCTCGAGGAGTCCGCGCTGAGTCTGCAGAAGTACAGGGCACCGAGACTCACCGACCGCAACTGCAGTTTCCTACAGAGGCAGGACGGCAGGGCCGGGAATCTGGCCTGTCGTGCCCGACCACGCCCTGCTGCTTCCCAGCCTTCCTCATGGGACTGCTGGTACCCCCATATGGCATTGTGAGGACTTAATGAATCCATATAGATGAAGTAGTCAGGAGAGCGCCTGGCACTCAGCAGGGGCCCAGTATCATAGATGACTAAGTACGGGACAAAGGTGACACAGAAGAACACAATGCAAGTCAGGAGGTGGGAAGATAGATAAAAGGGCTGTGACCTCTCCACCTACATGCAGTGAGCAAACCAGTATTTCATAACTTTCACTCCCACGTTTTTGCTCTTAGCCACATACGTTTTTCATCATGGTTTATGTTCTTAGCCTCAGCAGTATCTCTCAGAAACTAGTATTTCCAACTGAAGTTGAACATCATTCACTTTCAAGCAAAATTAATTTAGCAAGTTTTATGCAAAGATAAATATTAATTAAAGTATTTCTGTTGACCATCCATGTGCCCATCTACACATGAGATTAGAAAGAAAGGTCCCACCGTGGCAGTCACCTCATCCTGCTTCGGTTATTTCTGGGTGATGGGATTGAGTGACTTTAAAGCTTTCTACTTAAAAAAAAAAAAAAAAAAAAGGCCAAAAATTAGCTTTATAAGAACAATGTCATTATTTTTCAATAATGACATTAGTTTTCTTGTCTACAAAACAGGAGCAATATTACTCATTTTGTAGGCCTGCTCTGGGAACTCAAGGAGAAAGTTCATGCAGAAAGCTGAGCCCCAAAGAGCCCCACACAGGAAAGGCACTGTGGTGCTGGTGACTCAGGAGGCTGTCGAGACAGGGAGACCATCTGTACTCCTCCCATCAACCTGTGTGCAAAATGCTGAGACCTGTCACCTGCAGGCTGGACTAGAGACACTCTGCACCTTAACAGTTATTCCATGATGCACTCGGCTAGGAACCTTCTATTTTATGCTTCATGTGTTATTAAAACAGCAGCCTTTTGAAAAGATTTGCACTGGAAACTCAAAAACACAATTTCTAGAGCTTTCCCAGTGGTAATCTGCTGAATAACACAGTTTTTACTGTTGTTTGAGTTTCAACTTATTTCAATAGTCACTGAATCAAATCCTGTGTTTCAAATAAAGAGTCTAAAGTTACTTTAGTTTGGCACTATCCAAATACACGGCCATTTAAATTCTAATTAAAAGTAAACACGATTAGAATTCAGTTCCTCAGCTGCATTAGTCACACTGTAAGTGCTCAAAACCCACCAGTGGCTAGTGCACTGGACAGCGCAGAGACAGAACCTGTCCATCTTCACAGGAAGTTCCACTGGACAGTGCTGTTCTCGTTACCTGATAACGCTGCCCGTCCCTTAGGTTTTTCTTACACTGTACACAGAACACGACATTAGAACACTTCATCCGCTATTGCGACTATGTGCACAAAATAAAAAACCTTAACCACCTTTAAACAAGTTTCCAGCACACACACACCTGGTTAAGGTACAGCAAGAGTACCCATAGGACTCTGGGAAGATAAAATGCTTAGTTACAAACTGCAGAACAGACATTACTAAGGCACTGTTAAAATGTTTTAAAAACAGAAAGATCTCTCTCCATTCTCAGCCCACCCCCCACCATGCCCAACACTTGAAACTGTAGTCTTTAGCAGTTTCTCCAAGAGAAAAGTTTAGCCTGAGAAAAAAAGTTGTCTGTATTTTCAAAAACCAAGAGAGAGGCTTTTCCTGTGCAGTTGGCAGTGAGAACTACTTAAGTTTTAGTTTCAATTTCCTTAGACAGAAGAGGAAAAAAGGGAAGGAAGCAGCCTTTTCAATCCCTCAGGTGACAATTCACAAAGTGTTCCCCATCTTCATTATTTAATATGTTCTCTGAGGTGGATGTCCCAGGCCCTGCTTCCCAAGTGGGGAAACTGAGGCCCAGACATTAGAACTTGTGGTGAAACCAGCCAAAACCAGACAAGTGAGTGCATGGCATGGGCTAGGCGGGCGAGCTCTCAAGGCCAATAGTGTGCCTCCAATGCTGGGAAAAGGACTCCAGCCACAGGGTTTGGAGCAAAAACACAGAAATAATTTGAATTTTTATTTCCTTTAAACTACTGCACCCTAGCCATTCCCTCAGAGTGACAGTATTCCAGAAATATTACAATGATCTGAAATCTCTTTCAAACATGGAAAAGTTGGAGCTACCTACACTGAAGTGCTATCACTTAGGAAATTAACCCCACTCTTAAGCCACAGGAGAGCCTAACTGGCTGCTCACAGCAGCAGACTTAGGAGAAGACAGCACATGCCTGCAACAAAAAGGCGAACCGCTGACAACCAAAGACATTCCCTGCCAACAGGGACCCTCAGTGCTGCTCCCATCCACTCTACCCCGTCAGCTGGGGGAGGCAGAGACCCACACAGGCCGGCCCCCTGCACACAGCCACGAAATGGAGTGCACACCTCCAAAGCCACACAGGTGACAGATGCACAGGGACACTTGCCAAGTGGCCCAACGATGGGTGATTCTCCTTCATACTTTTCCAAGTTTTCCAGTTTTTCATAGGCATCAATTTTATAGGAAAAAAGAATAGCTAAAACTAAATGAGGATGCCTTTCAAATACAATATAGAATTTTTTGAATGTTTTCTAGTTTTGCATTTTATATTACAAAATATAAAACTGGTTTACACATTCTTCAGGAAGGAAAACAAACTGCAACAGATTTTATTTTTAAAATTCTAAGACAATGACAAAATTTTCCTTAGCATTTGACTTATGACACTATGAAGATCTGCCATCCCAACTCTTGCCTGAGCTGGCAGATCCTCTTTCCTTCCTTTTCTTTCTTCCCACAGACACTTAGCCAGGGGCTGAAGTGTGCTTGGCTCTGGGAATGCAGGTGAAGACACAGCTTCCCCTACCCCGAGGGCACGCAGCAGAGCAGTGGTCAGTAATGCCTCTAAGGTGAACACTCAGACGGCGCTCAGGAAGGGACAGAGGGAGGAACTGCTGGGGGGTCTTCTTCCCCTCCTGAAGGAGGCACAGTGCTCTGAAGCTGAGGTCCTGGGCAAGCCACTGTTCCCATAAACCTGGGCTTGCAGGACAAGCGTTGCCCACATCTTCTGCAAAGCAAAGATGGATGCTACGTACTTAGAACTGGATCCCAGAGGAGAGTGGGTGAATCACCAACCCCCACCTGCATAGGAATAACACCTTTCCTAAGCGGGCCGATGCAGGCCCCCACAAGCAAGACTTTTCAATCGCTGTGTTTTTAGTATTCACGTGACTTTCCTGCAAACTCTTCTTAACTGACACACTTTAAAGAACAGTCCATCTGAGAGAGACACAGAAAGGCTTTCATGTTTACTCCAGTTGCCCGAGTTCAGCAGTAACAATCAAGCCAGAGGACAGGGTCTGCAAGAGTCATCCTGAAGGGCTGGAGTCCAGGGCAGGGAGAGGAGTGCTGGCCAAGACAACCAACTGCTTCCACAGCAGGGAGCCTGCCCCCGGAGAACACCTGCACATGTGGCAGGCAGCACCCCCGATACAAGATTCCATACCCTTATCCCCTAACCTGTGGCTCTGGTGAGGCCACCATGCCACAATCACGTTGTTACTACATGACCTTACGGCAGGCAGGTTATCTGGGTGGGCTGAACCATTGGGAGCTCTTAGGAGCAGAGGGCTTCCTCCAGCTGGCAGATGTTATCAAAAAGATCTGAAACACCTTGCTGGCTTGCAGACAGAAGGCGCCACGAGCCAAGGAACACAGGTGGTCTGAAGAAGCTGAGAGAGCCCTCCGCCCTCCCCTGCTGCAGCTAGCAAGGAATCAGGGACCTCAGTCCTGCAAGGAGCTGAATTCTGCCAATAACAAGAATATGCTTGTAAGAGGACCCTGAGTGCCAGCTGAGAACACAACCAGGCAGCACCTGGCTTCAGCCTTGAGAGCCTGAGCAGAGGACTCTGATCCATCCTTGATCTGACCACAGAAACTACAAGACAGTGAGTCTCCTTCTAAGCCTCTGAGTCTGTGGTAATTTGCTACACAGCAATAGAAAACTAGTAGAGCACAGAATCTCAAGAATAAGATGTTGCATTACTCAGCGTACCATCTCCAATGCCACAGGACAAGGCATCCAGGCCGTCTCACTCAGACACATGTTCTGAGTACCTCGGACACCTTCAGCGCCCGCTGAGATCACCTGCCCGCCCTTACTCAGGTGCCTGTCTCACAGGGCAGCCTTCTGAGACAGTGCGGCTTGTCACCCAACCCTGCTTCTGAGAAACCACTGACAAGCTGGCCAGGCCTCTCCACAGCGACACTGGCCAAGGGCAAGTTCTAGGTGACACTGTGGCTTTCACAATCTCCTATGAGTCTGGGTGGTCTGATTCAGTCTTCCCCCGTTAGCCTGAATTCTGGCTGCATCATCAAATCAAGTTTCTAAACTTGAATTTCACAGGGTTTTTTTTTTTTTTAACTACAACTCTTTTTCACTCCAACACTACAAAGTCAAATTCTAAACCGTAGACCTTCCCTTAGAAAATCTTTATTTTCTAAGGAAAACTGCTATGCCTTCTCCCATAGGCCACTTACATGAATCTATTTAAAATAGTATTTAAAATAAAGACCAAAATCTCATATTAAATACTGACCAAAAAAAAGTCTAAGACTTTATCTTGAGATACAAATCTTACAATTATGAAAAACTTAGACTTTAAAATATTTATTTAAAAATTAAGTCACAGCCGGGCACAGTGGCTCACGCCTGTAATCCTAGCACTCTGGGAGGCCTAGGCGGGTGGATCGCTCAAGGTCAGGAGTTCGAAACCAGCCTGAGCAAGAGGGAGACCCCGTCTCTACTAAAAATAGAAAGAAATTAATTGGCCAACTAAAAAATATATAGAAAAAATTATCCGGGCATGGTGGCGCATGCCTGTAGTCCCAGCTACTCGGGAGGCTGAGGCAGAAGGATCGCTTGAGCCCAGGAGTTGGAGGTTGCTGTGAGCTAGGCTGGCACCACGGCACTCTAGCCCAGGCAACAGAGTGAGACTCTGTCTCAAAAAAAAAAAAAAAAAAAAAAATTAAGTCACAACCATGTGTTATTTCTGAGAAAAAGCTCACAAAGACAGACAGGATCCACTGTACACCACTTTGACCTGCACTACATGAGTGTTAAGAACGCTATTTTTTTCCAAAAAACATTTGAGGCCTCTCATTTTTCCAAAAGACCCCACCCCCCACCCCCCACACACAAAAATCCTTTTTCCAGCGGGCCTGTCGTGCCCTCCTGGCAGCCCTTCTCCAGCGCCAGCCCGTGGCCAGGCACGTGGCTCACGCAGCGCTCCAGCAGGGCTCTCCTCAGCTCCACCACAGCCAGCACGTCGCGCTAGAGTCTCAGTTTCACTTTGTCTCAGTTTCACTTTGTGGAGATTGGCCGGGGCACAGTGGGCAGTAACAAGCAATGCAATTATTAGGCGGCACGGGTGTCTGAGTGACAGTTAGTTTCATAAATGCAGCGGAGGCCAAGGTGATCCTTCATGCTCTCTCTACAACCTTATACCCTTGGGGTCTCAGAGAACGAAACCAAGAAAACAAGGCCCACGGTGCCACTGTCACCTTTTGAGGCAGATCTCATAATAACCTCTCCTGTGCATCCCTTGCTGTTTACGGGAAGCCATAGGAATGAGAGAAAGGCACCTAGAGTGATGGCTCCCATGCTCTGCGGGGGGCCCCGCTGGGCCTTCACCTGTGCCCTCCCACTTGCGCCTCATGAGGATGCTCTGGGGAAGGTCACATCACTCTACTTGTGCGAAGTCAGGCTGGAAGGAGAAGAGGGATCCTGGCTGCTCCTCTAAGCTCTGACTCCCTTGCAAAAAAAAGAGCATACAGAACATGTACGAGTTGGAAATGACTCACGCCAGGGGCCCTGTGGTTCAGGCCATGAATGCTGACACTGGTCAGTTTCTCAGACTTCAAACTGAGAACAGAATTTTCTTCAAGGGAATAGAAGACATTAAAACATTTAAATATCATCAAGGGTCCTGCAGAGGGGAAACTGCATGTGACTTCTGCATGCTACAGGCACACCTGAGACAGCACAGCCTGCGAAAGGCCAAACTCGGAACTGAGGCTGGTCAGGGCACGAGACAGCACGTGTTTGCCAGGCTCTTCCCAGGGCTCTGCAACACACCGGTGAGGACCTGGCCAAACACCTGAGGGCCACAGTCCCACCCTCTTAGGCAGCACTTTTCTTTTAACCTGAGCATGTTTCCAAAGCTACTGGGACTGACCACGGCACTGCTAGGCCAGGAGGTGAAAGCAGCCAGGGGCTGGGATGCACAGGGCCCAAGCTGCCCACGTCTCTAGGTCAGAAGTCCAGGTAGATAGCACCTCTCACACTATGCAGTTTCCAAAACAAAGGTTTGAGAGTTCGACCAAAAAACATAATGAGAACCAGAGCCAGTGACAGCTCCAAAACAAGCATTTCACCTTCTCTCTTCTAAAGGTTCTTACACTAATTCCCGTCTTCTTTCACCTGCTTTTTCCACATGCTACTCGATGCTAAAGGCAAACTGGCAGTCTCGCAAGGCCAGGCCACGAGGCAAAATTTTCAAGGGCAGGAAACTACTCCCCAGAAAAGAACAAATAGAGCAGGTTGCCACACAGGCCACCAGGCAAAGACCCAACTGGGCTCAATCAATGCCACACACCAGGCGAATGCTCGCCTGAGGACTGCAGATGCTTGTCTTTTCAGAAACGCATGTCCTGGGACTATGTAAGAGCTCTGAGCAGCTTCTCGTCAACAAGGTCCTTTACTATTGGCCAGGCAATCCCTTAGCTCAGTTATTTCCCTTTCTAAGCCACAACTGAAAAACTCTGGTGCTCTCTCTCAACACTCTGGGTAAGCTGGTGGCCAGAAGCAAGTTCCTGACATAGATATTTGTTGACATTAAAAGATTAGCTCCACGTGGAAACGCTCACCAGGCAGCCTTCCCTCCTCTAAGCATGGGTACCAAGGCTCAGGTGTACTACTTGAAACATGTCCCTTCTGAAACAGCAGCCAGAGAAGCTGGACGAAGCAGAGGTCGCAGAGGTCGCCCCGCCCTTCCTTGAAGACTTTAAGAAAGGCACACAGCAGGCAATCCTAGCAGGCTACTCCTCTAGGCAGAGATGGTAGGAAGTGGACCTGCTGAGGGCAATATAGGAGTCGTGCTACCTGCCACCCGGAGACAGGCAAGGAGGGTTCAAAGAGTATTACTGCAGCATCTCCCATTTAGGTGGGGATCAATCCAGAGCTCCTGGCTGGCTTCAGAGCTCACTCTCCAGCCCTATTCCATATGGCCTTTGAGCTGAGTTCTAAAAGGTGGACACCAGGCCAGGGGCAGAGCAGCAGAGCCCTGGAGGCGGCACTGAGTTTGGGGCTTTAGTCTTTAAGCTGGGGGGTGGCGGCCAGGGGAGGTGTCATCAGAGGGCTGGGGGAACCTGACCAAGCCTGCTGGCAGAAGCGATCACCCCACTGGCTGCACTGGGAAAGACGCAAGCGGGACGCAAGTGCATGAAAGACACCCACTGTGGGCTGCTGAGCAATCTCCACAAGAGGGAGGACACTCGCTTGAAGAGGGGGTACTGAGAGATGAACGGGGCCAAAGGACAGCATCTGAGGGACAACTGGGCGTCGGGCACAGAAGAGGAGATCTGAACAATGGACAGACGGCCCTCCTGTGCGCTGGGGAGGGGAGCTCTAAGGAGGGTCAGGTTTCAGGGTCAAGATCGTGAGAATGTGCATCTCCCACCCAAGCCCTGCTCCACACCCCCAGATCCTAGCACAGCACTTGGCCCCTGGGGGCTCATTTACTAACCAAAGCAACAACACCCCTATGTACTGAGGCTGACTAGGACTATGATAAGGTAACAGCCCAAGTGATGTGCACAGGGCATGATGCGCCACTCACTGCTCACCAAGAGCAGAGGTGCGACTCCAGATTGTCAGGGGCCAAAACTGGTACTACAGAGAAGACCACGTGTCTTCCTATTTCTTCCAGTGCTAAGAGACACAGAGACCATTCCAGTTATATAACAGGCTGGAAACCTGAAGCTCCTCCCAAGCGCACCCCTGGGCATATAGTGCCATACATCAAGAAGAACTGCTCCCCGCCACCTCACCTCAGACAGTTCTACAAGTAAGAACTGGAGGGAGAGAGGGCAGGGCAAACAGAGCTCCTCCCTGGGTCTGCAGGGCATGATCAGGCTTCAAGGAATTTAAGAAAGTAACACTTCTAACTCAAACCAGGTGAAACAAGCTACAAAACAAGACTGTATCTCACACACTTTAAAGTACTATCAACTTAAGTGTTTTCCAGCATTCTTCCAATGAGAAATAAAAAGAGCAGTAAGAAAGTTTACTGTAAGAAAGAATCCCAATATCTAGCAATTGTCGGTATTTGTAGGACTCCACTGTATGGAACAACCGTAACACCCTGAAAGATCCATAAGTGCTTTATAAATCAACAAAAAAACTGTGCAGGGAGTATGATTTAAGTTTGCAAATATCAACACATAACCTACATGCAAATTCTAGACACGCGGAAAAGCACCAAAAGGCAAAGGAGCTGCATAAACAGCATCACCCCTCACAGCCTCACCTGGGACAATTTTAACTCCTCCCCCCCAACACACACACACCGCCTTCTGTTTCCTTTCGTTTCTTGCCCTCTGTAGGTGCACTCAACTTAAAACTTCTAATCCCCTCTAGGTAGGTGGAGAAATATTTATAATAAAAGTAACAGCGTTCAAAGAATAAGTTTATACACAACAAAACTGTTTTTAATTTCTTTGAATGCTATTAGCCAGTTTTAAAAAACCGCAGCTGACGCTTTTTATGTTAATTTCAACACAAACTTATACATCACCCTCCCAAATCACCTCTGAATTCACCGACTGTTAAACTGTATCACTACCGAAAACCTAGCATCTTTTAAAAGGACTTTCTGGAAAAGAAAAAAAAAAGTTGATATTTTCTTTCAACCTAATTTGAGCTCCTGGCAACACTAAATCATTCTGCAATTTAACTTAAACGAAACTCCACACTTATCTTCGCCCCACCTTCACAAGGGGTCTCTAACTTGTCTGGTGGGGGGGTGGCGAGGAAAAAGAGAAAGCGTTGACTTCCCTTTCCAGACTCTCGAGGAGAAAAGGCAAATATCTACAAGTCGGATTCAGCAGCCGTTGTCTGCACTGTTAGTTCTCGGATCTGGGCAAATCATCCCTCTGCAAACGACTTTAAAGTCAAAAGAAAAAACAAACTTGTGCTGCAGAATCGGGCCTTCGCCCTCCGCAGCCGTTCTCGAAACAGACCCGGAGCCCAGGCCGGGCGGCCCGCGGGCGGCCGGCGCCCCGCGCACTCACCCCTGGATGCCCGGGCTGTACGCGCGGCTCTTCCACGGCGTGCCGGGCCGCGGCGCCTGGGCCCCGGGGCCGCCCCCTCCGCTCAGCGCGGCCGCGCGGCTGCCGGACAGCAGGTAGTTGAGGCCGTACGTGCTGGCCTTGTTCTCGCGTTTCCGGCGGCCGGGGTGGAACTGGTGCTGCGGCGGGGAGCCGGCGGGCGCGGGGCCGCGCGGCCCGGGGTGCCCGTTGGCCGCGCCGTCGGCGAAGCTGAAGAAGGCGCCCGCGCGGCCGCCGCCCGGCCGGCCCAGCGAGGCGCTGCTGGAGGACGACGACGAGCAGCCGGGGCTCTCGGTGCCCGACTCGGCGTTGGACGAGGACGACGAGGACGACGACAGCGACGGCGACTTGTGCAGGCGCCGCGCGCCCTCGGCCGCCGGCCCGAGCGCCGTCAGCAGCGCGGGGGGCGCGGCGGGGCCCGGGGCGGGCGGCTGGGGCGACGCGGCGGGCAGCGCGGGGCCCAGGCCGCCGCCGCCGCCGCCGCCCCGCCCGGCTGCCCCCGCCGCGGCCGCCGTGTCCAGCGCCGGCGAGTTGAGGCAGAAGTAGGACGCGAAGCCCGAGCCGCCGCGGCCCACGCCCTGCGAGGTCTCCCAGATCTGCATCCACAGGGCATTGGCCGGCCCCTTCTGCTCGGGCTGGATCCAGGCCACGCGCGGATCCATCCACGCGCCGCCCCCGCGGGGCCCGCGCCGCCCGCCCCGGCCCCGCCCCCGCCGCGCCCCGAGGCCGGCCGCGCGCGGACGGACGGACGGACGGACGGGCCCGGGCCGGCGGGCGCCCGGCCTCCTGCTCGCGCCCGGCTCTCGTCGGGGTTCCGGTGCGGGCGGCGGCGGCGGCGGCGGGCCCGGGCAGGCCGCGGCTAGCGGCGGCGGCGCTCCGCACGTCC
>CAUYRT010017991.1:0-57171 GCA_963574885.1 Lepilemur ruficaudatus
GGATGCCTCATTTACATACCAGACCTAATTGAGAACTGCAAGCTGTAACTCCCCAAATGCTTCCTGATTGGTCAGTCCTTTTTTCACCTAATTTGCATTGTGACTGGGTGTTCCCCTTTCTCTTGTCTATAAAAGCTGTGACCTTACGCTCAATAAACGAGACTTGATCAGAATACTGTCTTGTCTCCATCTCTCGGGTCTCTTGTCCCATCCAACTCCCACTCCCTCCTCCAGGTTCTGCGAATAACGTACCCGCGGGTCGGGACAGGTGGGTTCCATTAAAACTGTGGATCTCAAACTTAGTGCACATTAGCATTACCTCAGGAATTGTTTTAAATCCTCATGTCCTACCATACCCCAGACCAACTAGGTCTGAACATCAAGAGCCTTCTCTCTGGAAGGCTCCCAGAGAGACTTGCTCCTCTTCCTCTGAGTCAGCATCATTTCCCCTGCTCCACTGAATCCCCAGGTGGCTGCAAAGCGCAGCAAAATTGAGAACTACTAGTTACAGTCATTTCATAACCAAGCAAGGCATTTTGCATCAAGATTATTTACTTGAACACTGATGCTGACAACTGTCTGTTCTTCAGTTCTGTGCACTTCAACAAACTTCCACAGCATTCAGTAACATCAGTATGTTAGGAAATTAGGACACAAAAAAGAGTAAGACAGGCTCTGCCTTCCAGAACTGTATAATGCATGAAAGGACACAGACAGAAAGAAATGCGGTAAATCCTGTAATATACAACAGACGGGGACTTACGGGAGTACAGAAGGCCATTTAGTTCAAGGTGTTGACAATAGGGGAGAGGACGAGGGGAATAGGAGGAAACAAACAGCTTCCTGAGGACAGCTAAATGGAATTTCCAAGTTGCCCATGGGCAGAGGGTATCCCAGGCAGAGGGAGCAGCTCAAAGGAGACAAGGGGAGTGAAAGTCCATGAGGCATAAAACTCAGAGAATGGAAATGGGGTTGGAATGGAAGGCAAAGCCCTGGTTAGAAGCAAATGGCAGGCCATATCGGAGGGCTGGCCTTCATCCACTGGAAAGGGGCACGCTGTTGTGTTTAGGGACGTGCTTGGAGTCATTCTGCATTTTAAGGAGGTGACTCTGCAACATCTTGACTGAGTTGGAGGGTCATAAAGACTAATGCAAAGGAGTCCAAAACAGCAATTACAATGACCACACTAAGCCCATGGCAGCAGAAAGAAAGAAGAGAGGGATCACTGGAGACCTTAGGGAGTAGGTTTTGGAGACCGACTCACTGTCCTTACTTTCAGGATTGAACAACAAGGTGAATTAATGACGGTGTGTGAACTGAAGGGGCAGATTTGAGGAGCTCCAGTTCCAGAAAAACATGAAGTCTATCGGTGCACCTTCTTGGAAGAATTTCCTAATTATCATAGTTATAACATGTGGCTGATTTTCAGAGACACTCCAGGGTCTGGGACTCAGCTGCTTTTATGGAGAGCTTGGCTGAAAGCCTTTGTAAGCCCGTGGCTCTCACATTGTCCAGCCATTTGGGGTGGCTGCTGGAATTCTTGATTATGTTTTAGGATGATCACTCTCTTTCAATCAGAACTCAGATGAACCCAAGGAAAATTCATCTTTCCATGCCTGCTGTCTCCGGATCTCAGAGTTCCAGGAACCAGGTCTCCTGTGATTTTAGTCCAAAGAGAGGTCTTCAACTCATTATGATCCCAAACCCAGGAACAAACAGGAGATCTTACGAGGCTCTAGTTTATAGATGGGTCTATATTATTTCTATAGAAGTGCTTGGTGGCTCTGACAAAAGGTAAGGAGAATAAGGAGGTTGGGGGCCCTACACGCAAATCTTTAGATACTTCTCCAAGGATTTGATCTCTGGAGATGAACTGCTTTAAGCTGACTTGAGCTGGATCAAACTATACCAGGCCATTCAGTTAACACTACATCACCTGGATGGCATCACGCCACACTGTCCTCTGGGAAAACAACAAGAAGAGTGATTTAAAATGCTAGAAAGTGAATTAACTGCTTCCAAAATTTCATGCTACTTTAACATTCTGTGGTCATGTTGTGTGTGTGTGCGTATTTTTTAATTCTGACAAATGCTTAAAATTTTGTCGAAACAGACAGAACTGCAATCATTCTGTGTTACACTGACATTATTCACACTTGCTAATGATTAACTCCCTTTGACACTGTAGCATTGTAGAAGGCAGAGTTGAACAAACAGCTTCAGGGGGCCCAGAAATGAGTTACACGAGACTGGGCCAACTGACTTGGAAGAGCTCCAGTGCTATTTCCCTAGTTTAGACTTGTCCTAAGGGGCATTTCCATTTGGGGACCCGAAGTTCTGGAATTCCTTCCTCTTCCTGGTTCAACAAAACTCTAATTTATTGACCTGCAGGGCACAGTCTAAGACATCTGTTAAGTTTGGCATTTCCTTGACCTGCACAGAGAATTCTAGTGCGTAAAAATGGTTCACCTTTTCTTCATCCCAGTTTTCGCATTTACAGTGTGCATGCAACCACACTCTGATCAAAGGAAGTACCTTATTATAAACCTAAGAAATAAAAGCATTTTCCTTTCTGCATTAAAAATGCCCCCTTTGGGGTATCATCTCAACATAGTCCTCTCTTTTCAGTGTGACAAAACTTTGGATAAATATCCAGAATCTTTCCTTCACTGTACAAGGAGAAGAGAAGAAAGTTAATTGAACAGCAAATTTGTGTGCTTTGCACGTGAAAAAAAATCAGTCCTGCAAGAATGTGAGAGAATTTCTGTACACAAGCCAGACAATTGGTATACGAGCACCGCCTAATAGCTCACATTCACTTTGGATGAAAAAGATAATGAAACATAAACAAGCTTTGGAACCAAGGAGAAGGAGTAGAAATGCTCACAAAGCTCCCACCCTGCACACACACCAGCCAGCAGCTAATAGCCCAGGCAATACTTGGCAGGTCTCAGAGATGGAAGAAAAAGAGGCTAAAGGTGATTCGTTCTCTACTCCAAATGAGAGGTCCCCTGGGTAACACTTAATATTGCTTCATCTCTTATTTCCTATCAGCCGCCTTTGCCATAACAGGAGGTGTCCATGGGAATTAAGCTGAAAAGAGGCCTGGGGTTAGATCTCTACAGTCCTTCTCTCAGCTAAGGAGAGAGAGGTGGGAAACTTGCACAAGGGCTGGTGGGCCCCCAACCCCTCCTTTGTTATCAGGAATAAGCTCCCCTAACTTTAAAAAGAAAAAAGGAAAAAAAAAAGGCTTTTATCCCAAAATGAGAGATTTCATTTTTAGTATTTCCAGATCAAAAGGGGAAATAATTCCAATTTGTTTATAGAAAATGTAGACGTGCCCAGGGCTTATGATAAATTGAGATCTAGACTTCACGTGGGATTTGAGCCTGCACAGCTTACAATAATGCTAGACTGTTTGCAGTGTCTTTCATACAACGTCCTCAGACCTTTCAAAGCCAATATAATTGAAAATCGTAGGCAGAAGATTAAGCTGTTTGATCAAGGATAGCAAGAGATACTTTTTCACTGAAGTTTAAGAGGAGCCAGGAAGTTAGAAAAAAAGGCAAAAAGTAGACATGTCTATATATGAGAATTTCAGGAGTGAACACATAACACTATATAAACTTAATCATCTAAAATACGGGTTATATCTTAGTGTTCGATAAAAAAGGAAGTTATTTTCTGATTTTTTTCTGTATTTAAGTATTGAAAGAAAACAAAATTATATATTTTTAGATCATATGATTATACATTTTTTGCATATTTTCTAAAGTATAAGATAGAGTCCACTGAGAAAGAAGAGACTGTTATGGTTCATATTAAATTACCAACAATAATAAAAAATATTAAACTTGGTAGAGGGTCAAAGATAATGCCCCCGTGAGTCACTTTCTTTTATATTTCCAGCAATGGCAATGAAATCACATTGACCTGCCCATACTAGCTTTTCTATGAGCAACTGCAAAGATGGGGGTACAATCTACAGATAGAGCACACAGCTAAGTGGCGCCTGCCCAGATCTGAACCATCAGATGGGTTTCCCTGGGCACCCTTAACCACACCAGAGTCATCTATTAATAGCAAAACAGAGCAAGACATTCCCTGCATTGTGTGGTTTTGCTAATTGAATACAGACTGGTACCAGGTCCTTCTTAAATTTATCCTAAACCCTGGAGCCATTTGCAGTGGCAAGAAAAGTTCTGAAGCCAAGATTCATTTGACTTTAAGAGTCATTTCAACTTTTTATGTTCTGCTCCAAATAGCAAGTTTTACGAGGGCATTGACTGAGCGACCCAGGTGGGATCAAGTTTGGCTGCAGAAGGAATGAAAACAATGATGAATCTGATAGTGATAGGGAAAAAATTACATGAAAAATCCGCGATTTTATTAGCTGCTAGGGCTACCATAACAAAGTTCCATAGACCCGAGGTGGCTTAAATAGCAGAAATGTATTTTCTTACATTTTTGGAGGCTGTAAGTCTGAGATCAAGGTGTCAGCAGGGCTCGTTTCTTCTGAGGCCTTTCTCCTTGGCTTATAGATGGCCATCTTCTCCCTGCATCTCCCATAGTCTTCCCTCTGCGTGTATCTGTGTTCTAATCTCCTATTCTTGTAAGAGTACAAGTCATATTGGATTAGGTCCCACTCCAATGACCTTATTTTGATCTAATCACCCCTTTAAAGACCCACATCTCCTAATACAGTCACATTCTGAGGTCCTGGGGGTTGGGGCTTCAACATATGGATTTTAGGGGATACGATTCAGCCATAACAACAGTGAAATATGCTAATGTCATCCAAAAGACCACTGGGATGGCTAAACAGAAAAGGAGAGCTTCATTTGACAATATCAGTTTGCAAACTGGAAAGAGAGAATTCCCGGCATGGACCAAAGGTGTTCTCTCTTCAAAAAGGGAAAGGGCAGGTTGGGTTTTATGCCTCACAGGGTCTGTATTACACAATAGTCACACATATTCAGTAGGTTTGGGGGGAAAGCTACACATATTTATAAGGGGAGTTGAGTGCATGTGCAGTGGATAAACATATATGTAACACACATCCCGTCTTCACTTTGGGGAGGGATTTTAGCATTAAAATGAAGTGAAATTTGGTTCTTTATCTCAAAAGGTGAACTACAGGCTACAAAGACAGTTTGTGCACCATCTCTATAAGCTGGCTGAAACTGGCTTGAGGTCTACATTTGTTTATCAGGAAAGAATGTTTGTAAGGCCAATCTTCTGTCCAACCAGAGTTGCAATGGCCTGGCTTGTAAATCAGAGTTAAGAAAGGTCTGACAACTTTCCTGATAGCTCCTACAGTTAAGGAGTTTAGCAAGGGCGTGATTTTTCTTGTAGTTAGGAATTTAGGAAGTTGCTATGCCAGCCAAGCCCTCAACCCTCCCTTGTAGGAAATTTTCGTTCCCTTAATCTTAGGGTTCATCTTAGTTGATAAAGGCCATCTATTTTCGTCTCTCAGATCACATTAACATCCCCACAAGGGACTACTGCAAAGAAGAAAGGGAACTGCAGACTCATAAATTTGAAGAACTGCATGTGATTTCTTTGAAACAATTCAATCTGCCATGCATGCAGCTAAAAGTTACCTGCACTTACGATGGAAAAATTTAAGAATCCTGCCTACCTCCATGCATCCCCTGACACACACACATAAAAACCCTTAAATTAATCCCTGAGATTTTGTTAGAGGGTTTCAGAACTGAACAAGACCACAGAGAATCATCTCATCCTTTCTACAGCAAAAAGAGGTGTTTGTTGATCCATATAGGTACCTTCTTATGGCCAGAGGGAAACACTGATGGCCCCTGGCATGGTACCTGGAATATGTTGGTCCCCTCAATAAAGCTTAGTTGTATCTTAAATGTCTGATTTGAAACAGGTATAGGCTTTGTAATGACAAATATTGCAAACAAATTTTTTAAGAACTCAGAAAACCTATGCCTTCTCAGGGTCTGGGAAGCAGACCCTGCATTTCAGTTTCCCCTCTGCTTCCCCTTTCACTACTAACTCATTAAACAAACATGTATCGAGCATCTACTAAATTCCAGGAGCCATCCTAGACGCTGCAGACTATGTCTAGCCTGGAGGTGGTCACAGCCTAGGAGACAAGGCAGATGTTAAACACGTGCTTAATCAAGCAACGGACAAAAGCAATAATGTCAGTGTGATGGCTACTTGGCAACTTAGCTGGGCCATGGTGCCCAAATATTTGGTCAGACATTATTCTTGGCATTTCTGGGAAGATGTTTTTTGGATGAGATTAACCTTTAAATTGGTCGACTTTGAGTAAAGCAGATTGCTCTGCGGAATGTGGGTGGGTCACATCTAATCAGTTGCTGTTCTTAATAGCACAAAGCTTGCTCTCCCCTGAGCAAGAAGAAATTCTGCTGGTCCACTGCCTTTGACCTCAAACTGAAACTCTTCTCTGCATCTCCAGCTTGGTGTCTACCCCACCAGATTTATCAGATTTTGGATTTGCCAAGCTTCCATAATTGTATGAGCCAATTTCTCAAAATAAATCTCTCTATATACATATGTGTGTGAACACACATATATAAACACATATATGTATTTATATACACATATATGTATACATCCATACACACACACATCCTGTTCTCTTCCCAGAGAACTCTGACGAATACAGTAGGTGTAGTGTTTTTATCCCCTCAAAATTGCAGAAGACTTCTCAGAATAACTGGTATCTGAAGAAGAGAATATTTCCTACAACTGGCAGGTATAAATCCGGGCACCAAGCCAGAGAGGTTTTTCTAAAACCAGTGTCCATCAACCAGACAGACAAATATTCTGGCATCCAACTCCTCTCTTTGAGAATTGTTTTTAATTTTGTGTTTCCATTTTGATAATCTTTATAAAGATTAACATAAGCGTATTTGGTATCACCTGGATAACTACACAGTAACAGTGCTTTCATCTAACTTCAGCCTCTCCAGGTGCATTTATGTCTATGGTCACGTTTGCAAGAAATCACATTAAAACAGGATGTGCAAATGACATGAGGAGAGAACTGAGACGCCACATGGCACATACTGTGCTGCATTGCCTAATTAAAGAAAGTAGAGGCACATGCATATAAACACACACACACATACACTTACAGATTCACTCACATGGGGTTTTTTAAAAAAGATTTTGATATTTCAGTAAGTCTAGAAAATGATAGATTGAAACAGAAATCCTTTACAGATGCCTAGAAATGCTACATGAAAATTGAATAGTTGAGCTTGAGAGAAGAAAAGGAGAGAGAGAGAGAGAGAGAGAGAGAGAGAGAGAGAGAGAGACTGAGAGAGAGAGAGAGAGAAAGAGAGAGAAAGAGAGAGAGGCCTTTTGACACTAGAAATAAAAAGGAAACTGAAGCTCCATTCTGGCAAGTACTCGTGTTGATGAATGATCGTGGGGCAGAGGTGGGGTATGGGGGGTAATTGAAGCCAGTGAAGGCTAAAGGCTTGCCTTTTTCTAATGAATTAAGAATCCTAAAATGTGGAAAGTTAGAAGTGTAACTCATACTTAAAGTCAGGTCTTGAAGGGTTGCAACTCTGGCAAAGTAGAACTAGAAAAACTCTGCCTGCTGCCCGGGGACCTGACAGAGTATCTGTGCCTTGGCTCTGTGTAGGGGAAAACGTGTGTTAAGAGAAAGCAAAAGACCTGGACTGGGACTCTGATGGGTTTGAGGTGTGAATGCCGTTATTCACCAGGACTAAGAAATTCCAAGCCAATAATTTATCACATACTTGTGTATAACTTTTTGGGAGGGTACCTTGAAAAAG
Organism: Lepilemur ruficaudatus; assembly: GCA_963574885.1. Lineage (NCBI taxonomy): Eukaryota > Metazoa > Chordata > Mammalia > Primates > Lepilemuridae > Lepilemur > Lepilemur ruficaudatus. Next base: position 7,806 of record CAUYRT010017991.1, read on the forward strand.
ACATACAAATCTTTTCTGGGAGGATACGTACCACACCTTTGTCACACAGAATTCTCACTTAACAATGTGCAAGTCCTGGATAAAATGAGCTCACAATAAAAAATTACAAGAGAAAGTCAGGAAGACAAAACAAGAGGGTCAGATGTCCTAGAACTAAAGCTAATAAAATAATACTCTGAAAGATAATACAAAAAATATGTTTAAACTGATTAAGGAGATTAAAAAGCATAAAATAGATAAAAGAATATATTACAAAAATACAGATAGATTTGAAAAAATAACTAAACTAGAAATTCTAAGGAAAAATATAAACATTAAAATTAAGAACTCAGTGGATGAGTTAAAGAACAAACTAGACACAGTTGAAAAGAAAGATGAATGTGTTATAAGAATAAGTTAACCAGAACAAGGCCCCAAAACGTAGAGGGTTTTTTTTAAAGATAAGAAAAATTAAGACACATTTAGAAGAGAATAAAAATGTTCAACAATCATCTATTAGGTATTCAGCTGAAAAGAACAGAGAATCCAAGGAGAGGCAATATTTGAAAAGATAATGGCTGAGTAGTTGTCAAAATTGATTAAAGGCATGAATCCTCAGATGAAGAATAATTTTTACTCTCAAGCAGAGTAAGTAGTAAGATACCCTTTGATATGCCAATATGAAACCGAAAAAGACAAAAACCATAAAAGTAATTAGCGTAGAAGAACAAATGAGCCTAAAAGGAAAAACAGTTAGACTGGCAGTAATAAAAGTAGAGGCCAGAAGACAATGGAATAATTTCTTCGAAGTCCTAAAACAGTCTAGAATTTTATACCCACCTAAACTACAATTCAGTAGTGAAGGTACTGAGGGGAAAAATAGTTTTAGACAAATATTAAAAGGGTTTACCACTCACAAATCCTCAATGAAAGAATTCCTAAAAAATATACTTTAAGGAGAACTCTAAATAACCCCCCAAAAATAAATTAAAAAGAAACAATGAGCAAAGTAATTGATAAGCATGTGTTTAAATTTAAGCAGCATTGACTATATAAAATACTAGGAAACAATAACATAATAAAAGGGGATGATTTTAAAGCACTCTAAGATCTTAATATTTTAAAGAAAATAGTAAAGATATTAATTACTGCAGATTTGGTCTGGTCAAATGACCATTTTTTTAAATTTAAAAATAGTCACTAAAAAAGTAGAAATCAAATGTGTAACAGAGGTTAAAGGGAGGAATTTTTTTAAAAAAAGAACCAAAGAAAAAGCAGGTAGTTAGAAAGTGCAAAATGAGATGGTAGAAATAAATTTCAAAGATCAGTGATCTCCATTAGTGTAAACAGATTAAACTCCTCAGTTAAAAAACAAATCTCAGACTGAATCATTTCCATTTAAAGGAAATAGAAAGGACTATAGAACAAAACGCGTAATGTCTCACACCCACCCACACACACACACACACACACACACACAAAAGGCAAAGACTTCAGAAATGCAAAATATGGGACACCCCACAAGAATCTAACTTGTTTCTGAAATAAATCAATACCAAGAAAGAAAAAGAAAGGGGGAACTGTTCTATACTAAAAGAGACTTAAGAGATATAACAACCAAATTAAATACATGGACCTTGTTTAGATTCTGATTCAAATACCAACTGTAAGAAAGCACAAGAAAATTGGAGGAATTAATTATATGTTGAGTATTACATGATACTAAAATAATATTATTTTGTTGGATTTGATAATGATATTTTGTTCTATAAGAAAGAAAATGTATTATTTAGAGAATACATACAAAGTGCATAGGGTAAAATATGATGTTTGGGAAATATTTAACATACTTCTGCAATAAAAACAACAAAAAGGAAAAGGCATTATTTTTAAAGGGGGAGGGGAAGCAAATGTGATAAAATCTTGATAAGTAATTAATTTGGTTAAGGGTTATATGAGAGTTCATTGTACTATACTCTCTATTATTGAATAAGTTTTTAAAAGATTTTAGTCCCAATTATAAGCTGTTTTCAAAAAACACCTCTAAAGAAAATGGAATGTTTAAACAAAATGACAGAAAATAATGCAACACATAAATAGCCACCCAAAGGAAGCTGGAATAACTATATTCATATCAGAAAACTAGAGCTTAAAGCAAAAAAAAAAAAACAAACAAAAAACATGAGGGGGGAATAAAGAAGGTCATTACATAATGATAAAAGGAACAATTTATCAGAGGGGGAAAAAATCCTGAACCTACAGGTTCCGAATAACATCGCCCATAAGAGAAAAAAGCAGTAGAGGCAAGAAGAGTTGAAAATCAGATACACTATCAGGCATAGCAGGAAGTCACACTACAGTGTAGTGGGTTGAATTGTTGCCCCCCAAAAGATATGTCTAAATCCTGTAAGTTTTTGTTGTTGCTATTATTTAAAAAAAGGGCTTTTGCAGATGTAATTAAATTAAGGATATACAGATGATACTATCCTGGGTTACCTGCCCTAAATCCATTGACAAGTGGACAGGCAAGAGACAGAAGAGAAGACAGACACAGAGGAGGCGGCTGTAGCAGGATGAAGGCAGCGACTGGAGTTATGAGCCAAGGAACGCCTAGAGCTGCCAGGAACTGGAAGAGGCAAGACAGGATTCTCCCCTGGAGAATCGCCCTCAGAGGGAGTGTAGCTCTGCCATCACCTTGATTTCAGATTTCTGCCCTCCAGAACCGAGAGAGAATAAATTTCTATTGTTTTAAGCCACCGAAGTTGTGGGAATTTGTTGTAGGAGCCCCAAGAAACTAATCCATATGCCTCTCTCCATAGTTGGTAGACCAAGCAGACAAAAAGATAATAAAAACATATAAAAGATTTCAACAATATAATTAGCAATTTTTATCTAATGGGACTATATGCAATCCTGCACTCTACTATTTTTAAAAACACACATCATTTTTCATCACACATGAATTGCCTATATCAATTTGAGTAATATTGTAATAGCAAAAATAACTTAAGTCGATACTGTAAGCTGAAATCATTTTTATCCTCTAAAAGAGCAGGTGCATTGCCCAAGTATGAGAAAAATTGGCTTAGCACTTTCTGACCTTTTCGTATACTAGAGACAGCTTGTCTTCTTTCTGCTTAGGAGTGAATATAGTTCACTAATTAGCCACAAATAAACAACTACACCCAGGCTCTTAGTTTTTCTCTGTTTTGGACGACTCTTACAGGAATTAAAAATTTCAAGGACACACAGATTCCATCGTAATTTCAAAGCACTCATGCTGTAGTCATTGTCATCATGACTAGCAGGATAATTACTCTCAAAGTAACAGTCCCCGGAAGCAATAAGGTTTGTTGTTGTTTTTTTAACCTGGTGTTGCCAATCAACCCTGAGGCTTCATAAGTAAATACACACAAAGTTAACATGCTTAAATAAATTTTGCATGAATTAGATCATACATTTTATATGCCGCTCACGAAAAGAAGTAGGTTAACAACTGTAACACACTGGACATCTAGGGAGGAAAAAAAGGTAAAAGTAATTTTCAGAAAATAGCCATACCTACCCTTCTTAACTAGTATACCAACAAAAAACAACAATCAAATTATAGCAACATGATGGGAAGATACTGACAGTGTGAGCTGCCTTTTTCTTTCTCCTTGAATTGCATCATTCATACCGTTACCTCCTCAGGGCAAGGACTAGGTTATTATTTTTTGGCACAACTCTATTTAACCATGCAATGCGTGTACACTTCCAGCTTGTAGAAATATTAGACAATTTTATTAAAAGAAAAAAAAAAGACTCTTCACATTTATGCACCCTATTGTGTCTCCTGGCCCCCAGCAAGGGAAGGCATCTTTAGAACTCATTGCAGTTTGGAAGGAGGGATGTTTGCCCAGTGAAGCATAAAGTATGTTCTAGGATATCTGGGAGAAAGGTCACTGTGCCAGGGTTTCCATTTCATCAACTGTGCACTGTCACGGCATTTCCTGGAGGGATTATGTAACGTATTTGGACAAAGCCCTCTCTGGTTGCCCACTCTTAGTGGAAAGTAAGCTTTGGAACGAATGGTTAAGACACAAAAACAGAGTTCCTTAGGGCAGCTTTGCAGACAGAGCCAAAAAGTCTCATGACCCATAAAATACTTTAAGTTCTAACCAGCTCTACCACAGAGAGTGTCAGAATCACATCTCACTGCATGAGCCGCATCTGCCAGCAGACGTCATAGGATGGATTCCAAATTTGTTTCCTTCTCATTCTTCCTCATATTGTGGTTTCTTTCTGAACTAGATGGATTTCTTTTTAATTCTGACCTATGCTAATTTGCATGGCTACTTTCAAGGGGGTGAAATGGTACCCTCTAAAATGTTAGGCAAAATCAAATTACCTAAGAAGTCATCTAAAATGCTAGGTACAATCGAATGCCTTGTGCCAAATTTTCAGAACGAAAAATATGGTGTTCTAATGGCCTTTGCTGAAAACAGTGACTTAATTCTTTTTTCCTTGTTTAAGGTATTGTCCCAGGCAATAACTAAATATCTGATTATAAACTGATGTGTAAATGTTATTCCTTGATTTTCAGGAACAGAGAAGTTAGAACCAAAATCGTGACTTAATTACAGCATGTAAATGTCTCGTGGATACACAGAAGCACATTCCTTCTGGGAGGTACACATCCTAAACCAGGTGGTGTTCACAGGTAAAGAGAAATGCTTAGGGCTTGTGCCAAGAGAGCCACATCTTTTAGCAAAGGATTTCAGGCTGCCCTGTCCCTCTGAGTTTCCACAGCTGCAGCGGCAAAGCTTCTCCCTGGTCACCCTTGGATCTAAACCAGACACCTCTCTTCGCCAGTAGATTTTCAACATCACAAATGTCTTTTCCTCATTGCTTTAAACCATTCACACCTTTCTGAGGATCCTATAGCCTTTCCCATTGCCCTGGGCATCAAGACCTAGGGGATGGATACGCTTGAAGCTCTGACTTGGGGTGGGGTCACGGAGGCACGGGCAACACACATAACCTAAACATTTGTACTCCCATAATATGCTGAAATAAATAAATTCAAAAGAAGACCTGGTCTCTCCTTCAAGAAATTCAGCCCTAATGCTCTCCAAAGACTCTATAACCAAAATACTCTATACTTCAAAGCCTTTCAAGGGCTCTTCTCAATAAACTTCCTGTGTTTTCTCTCTTTTTTCGCTATCCTCTGTTCCTAGTACCCCTTCTCCTCCCACCTCACCCCCAAAAAAGGAGGAAAAAGGGAAGATACATGGTGCTCCACCATCCATGCGTAAGTCACGTTACCCCCTGTCCCCAACACCAGCTCTTGGGTTCACCCAGCTCTTTCCAAGGTAAACAGCTCCTGAGCCCTTGCTGTCGTCTTTGACAGCTTCATCAGCTTCCTCGGAGCTCCTGGTGCCGAGCCACCCACTTCCCGGTTCTCGGTCATACTCCCTTCTCACCTCCACCCCACTGCGTTTCCCTAGTCCTTGGCTTGTTAGTAGGTGCCTCCCGGAGTGCCAGGTGGTGAACGCATTCATTTCTCCCAGGGGTGACAATTTTTCTCAAATTAAAGATGAGTAGAATGAGGGGGTAAGAAGTAATTTATCTAAGTCATTTGAAGCACTATTTTTGTGTTAAAACAATCGTGGATATGTCATGGAGTAGAATGCAACATCCACATTAATTTTTAAAATGAAAATGAGACTTCAAAGAAGTTTAGCATCTGTGGGGGATGGGGTGGCTTCTGGAGGCACCAGTAGGTCCCTCTGTTTGTACATTCTCATTTTTCTCTCCCCAAGGGGCACACAAGAGACACTGGAAAACACCTGCCAAAATCCCAGGTTGCTCTTGATTTATTTATCAACTTCTTCATTCATCAAATTGAGCACCTACTATGTGCCATGCCCTGTGAATATAAATATGATGTAAATAAGTCCTTACCTTCAAGCAGCTAACAGTTCAGAGAGATCAATGCAAATGACCAGCTGTAACAAACGTAATAACTTTTATAATAAAGGTATGTACAATATGTTATAGTATCACACACAAGGTGGCAACTAACCATTTCAGAGGGGACAAAAGAAGAGTTCAAAGTTTGGCAATCTGATTGTATTCCTTAAACTGTGTGTATTTTTCTATTATATCCTCTACTATCAACGAAGCCTGCCTTAGGCATTCATTACATTTCTGTGTCTAATTAATTTACTTCGCATAGCGTCAAATGCATCTAGAACCTAATGTGTTATTTTGATGCCAGGAAGTGGTAGTGGTTAAACACATTGCTGTGGGTTAAATTGTGTTCCCCCAAAAAATACATATTGGAATCCTAACCCCCAGGACCTCAGAATGTGACCTTATTGGGAAATATGATTTTTACAGAGGTAATCAAGTCAAAATGAGGCCACTAGCATGGCCCTAGTCCAATATGACTGGCATCCCTATAAAGTGGGGAATTGGGGACACACACACACACAGAGAAGGAAGACGATGGGAAAACACACAGGAAGACGGTTGGCATGTGACTGGAGTGATCCATCTATCAGCCAAGGAACGCCAAGGGTTGCGAGCAAATACCAGAAGCTACCAGAGGTAAGGAAGGAGTCTCCCCTAGGGCCACCGGGAAGGGCACAGCCCTGCCAACACCTTGATTTCAAGCCTCCAGTCTCCGGAACTGTGAGACAAAAAATTTCTGTTGTTTTAAGCCACCCAATTTTTAGTACCTCTTATGGCAGCCTTAACAAACTAACACATGCTCTCCATTTCAGCGCGAGTTCATCTCTTTTCTAAAATTAAACCTCACCTTTGTTGTTCTTGGCAATATTCTCTGCTCGTCGCTAACCTCCAAGTGAATTTCTCCACTGCAGTGGCTCTAAGGTGTCAGCACTGGGCCGGCTGCATCAGCATCAGCAGGGAACTTGTTAGAAATGCCCTACACTTCAGGTGCCAGTCCAGAGCCACTGAAGTCAGACTCTGTGTGAGCAGGTGATTCTGGCATGAGAACCACTGCTCTACTGCACACATTGGCCAATCACACTTTGCTTCTGAATCCTATTCTATCCCAAGTATTAAGGATTATTAGATATTTGTTCTCATCTTCTGAAATATCACAACAAGAAAAATAAGTTACAGCTTTCATATTATTGTCCCCCAGCTAAACCTGCAAAGACCCAACGGAGTTTCTTTGGAAGGGCCTTCAATGCTGTGATTGACAAAACTGGCAAACAAATGGAATGTAGAGACTTTTGAAATTTTTTTCCACCTTTGCACTTCCCCGCTGCCTGCCAAGTACCCTGGCGCACACACGAGTGTCCTCATGCTGCAGAGCGTCCACCAAACTCACCAGGCTGCTCCACCCAGGTCGTGTCTGGTCATATCCCAGGATCCGAAATCTCCTCGTCTCTCTCCCTTCAATGAAATGTCCATTCACTCAAAGGATCAGTCTCAATGGAGCATTTGGAGGAAACTACTGATTCATTTACAATTATAATGTTCATGACTGATGGCCTTCCCTCCTTAATTGGTCCAGATTATATGATTTTTTAAAAGGTGATTTTTTTTTTTACTCAAAAGAACTCTATTTGGGAAGGTTTCAAGTAGTGTCAAAATAAAATGAAGGTCTTTTTGTTTGTTTTTATTTTTGAGGGTGGATTTAAGGAGTGGAGTGGCCAATGCCCTTGAAATTACAACAAGTTCATAGAACAAATAAATCTCAGCTCACTTGAGGCCAGTCCTGTTTAGCAACTCTCTCCCACTCCTGACTCACCAGCCTGCCAGCTTGCTAACCTTGAAGAAATGGCACCAAGCCTATCCTTGTACTTTTGCCGCATTCCATATTGGGTGAGTTTTTTGATTTGGGTTTTTTTGGTGTGTGTGGTTGGGGGCTTTCTTCTTTCTTTCTTTTTTTAGATATTTCAGTTTCTTAACAGGAAATTTTAGCTGCTGGTTTGAATCTAATTGAAGTATTTTGTATGCACACCCTGAGACCCTCAGGCTAGGGTATATTTTTAATAAATCAAACAAATTCCAAGCTTTGTACTAACTGAAATGTCTTCATGCTTTTAATGGTGGTCTCCTAAATGAAAATACTGAAAAAATGCAAGAATAATGCCTCCTTAGTGGAAAAAAAAGATAGGTTAAAAAAGAGAATGAAATTCACAGCATAAATTTTCCTGGAAATTGGTCCCCAGCTCCTACTTCCAGGGATCACTCTGAAGCCAAAGCCATGGAAAGGAGGGAAAGGGAAATTGATGTGTAATGAACACTGTGCCAGGTGCTTTGTTTCTATTATGGGACAATTGGGTTAAGTGACTTCAACCAATCAGATACAACCCCCTGAAGGGATCAGCCAAGGTTAAATCATAACTAGATTCATCCCCAAACTAACTCCTTGCCCTCAAACCTAAATGGAAACCAAACCAACCATCAGAAGAATAGAACTTGGGCCATTGTGTCAGTCAGGATATCATTTCAAATTATAACATCAAGGAAGTTTGCCGTCTCTTATAATCTGAATGTCCAATGGGAAGATAAGTTTCAGGGTCTGATTGAGCAACCCAAAAGTGTCATTAAGAAAGGAGCCAGGTGCTTTCCATCTCTCCACTCTGCTTTTCACAGGTCAGTCAACACCAACCCAAGTCTTTTTTCAAGGTGGCAAAATGGTGGCAGCCGGTCCAGGCTTCATGCTGACATGCCACGGCAGCTAGAAGAGAGACAATCTTTTCTTCTGATACTTCTCTCAGAAGAGGGGAGAGATTTTTTCCCAGAATGCTCCAGCAAAGTTTTCTTTTTTAAAATTCATTCACTCATCTAATATTTATTAAGACTTAGAATTCATCAGAAAACAAAACAAAATTTTCTGTTCCCATGAAGCTTCTAGCAGAATTTTACATTTTAAAGTCTCTTGAGTCCCATTGGAGCTGTCTCTGGACCTCTTAGATTCTGGTAACCTCATCTCTCCCCTTATGTTCCCCCAGGCTCAGGCATGAGGAGCTACTTTTAGCAGTTAGTGATCTCTGGTTACCTGGGTGCCCCCTTTTAACCTTTGAACATCTTTATAATCAATCGGCTGTATTAAACCCCCCTCTGTTTGAAATCACAAGTATGTGTCTCCTTCCTGAAGGGACCCTGACTGATATGTGATGAAAACCTAAACAAAGATCTACTTGCTAGGAGAAAAAGTTGAGAAGGTGAGAGTGAATCTTGGGTAGGAACCTGGTCTATAATCACTGGGTTATTTATCACCAACTTGGACACTGCTGAGCAAAAGGCCATGAATCAGCAATACTAGTGGGAATTAAGGACAGACTTCTGTAAAGGAGGCAAATACCTGGGCATAACTGGTAAATTTACCTCCAGGCATCTATCTGTATGAATGGATTTTGGTTGAATGGAAGGAAACTCTTCAGGAGAAGTTTTCTGAATGGGCATCCAGAGGCAGAGAAGGTACTAGAGGAGGGAAGGAAGGGAAGAAATTGTAGGAAGATGGCTTGGTGATGCTTCCTCTGTCCAGACATGTGTTCTTGATCTGTGCCCCATGGAGAGACAGGGAACGGGCCAGCCAGAGGGGACAAGCAGTGCTACTTGAAGCCCAGGTGACAACTGGCTGGAGCATTCTCTAACTCTGTGTAGAATTCAGTGAGCTCTGGCTCATTCCCTCTTGGACCACTCTAATTGGGCTTTTGTCCCCATCATTTGACCAAAACTGCTCCTGTGAAGGTTACAAATGACCTCTGTGTTGCCAAATCCATTTCTCAAATGTCAGTTCTCATCTTACTTCAGTATCAGCATTGTGAATCTTTTGTGTTCTTCTGCAAAAGCATGTATTTTAGAGACATTCCACTGCTCTGTATGGATGCCAAATAGCTAAAGGAAAACTAATGATGACAATAATAGCTGATATTGTTGAGCATTTACCATGAGCCAGATGATATTCTAAGCACCTTATGTGGATTATCTCATTTAATCCTGTGCGATGAATACTATCATTACCTTGTTTTATAGATGAGGACTCTCAGGTACAAAAAGGTTAAGTAACTCACCAAAGGTCACGTAGGCAGTAGTGGTAGAACCAGGCAGCCTCTATATTTTCATTATTTGAACTTGAGCAAATCAAATTCTCTATCAGAATTTTGAAATTGTCATCCAAATGTGTTTTGGTTATATACATTTATACATATCAATCAGAAGGAGAGAGAACTGAGCTCAAGGAGATCAGGATCTTGGAAAGGTTCTGCCTTTCCACATTATAGCTTAGGTCAGGCCATGGCTGGACATGGTGTCCTGACTTGCAGGCAGAGGGATCAGAGCACCAGTCACAGGAGCACACAGTCCAGTAGGCAGGAGGTCTGGGGGCAGCCATCAACATGCAAGAGGCCCAGGGTCCACAGAATAGGGTAACAGGAAATTTCAGGAGTGGATGATACTCTGCTCAAAGGCCAATGGAGAAATCCACTGGAGGGCCCCAAGGATCCTGACACCAGGTTGAGGTTCAGGAAAAGGAACTGGCAAAACAGCAGACCCAGAGAGAAAGATTTTTAAGCAGATTGTAAAAATTAAGAATCACAAGCAATGAACAAAGCACAAAACTGCAGGCTCCAGAAGGACAGGGAACTGTCTGTTCTGTGCCATCTACTCCCCTGTACAGCCTGCTCATACCCCATGGTGTTCTATTAGTCCAAGCCAAAGGCTTGCTGCTAATAGCATGGTCAAGTTCATATTCAGTGGATAATAAGTATGCACACTGCGAGAGGTGCTGTACCCAGGTCTCATGTTGGGTCCAAGAGCACTGGGCTAGGACTTCTTGAACATCTCCAGCTAAGGATATATGAGTACTAAAGACCAGGTTGGGGCTGGGTCTGCAGTTTGAGTGAGGTCTTAGCAGCTAAAGGAGAAGGAATATGAAGGATAAAACCTAGATATGCCAAGCAATTTCCTTTTATCTTTCTTTCCAGAAGTACTCCTCATATTTCTAAGTTTCTGTAAAATTGTTCATTCAAGTCATACTGCTGACAGAGGCTTAATGTATCACCGAGTGCTCTCGAAGTCTGATAAAAAATGATGGGATAGTCTGATATTTTTTGAATAACCTTAGCAATGAAATCAATTAAGATCAGAAGCAGATTGTTCCCAAAAATTCATTTTTTCCTTTGTAAATACCCTTTATGTATTGATTTTTGACCTGGTTAAAATGTTACCTATACATTTTTTGACTCTTGTTGGAATATTCCATAAAAATGACTAGCTACTAAAACTAAATGGCATCAAGGTTCAAAACAAAATCAATTAATTGAAAAAAGGGCTCATTCACATGAGTATACAATCATATTTTGTTTTTATTAATACATTGGCTTCCTATTATCCAAAAATGCAGAATTGTGCAAAACTATGAATTAGTTACAGCAAAACTTGCCAGTGCTCTTAAAATAAATTTCATTTCCTTGACAATGGTGCATTTCCTTTTTTTGTTGGTTTGGCATCCCATGAACCATAAAATCTCAGTCTAATAGGTTAAATCTTTAATTTCATGAAATTTCTGCATCATCAGAAAGTTCATGTCACCCAAAGGATGACATCTAAAGTAAACTGTTCATAGAATTCCACTTTAACCTTCTCCTTTTTAGTACTCTCCTATGAGCAAAAATACTTCTATCATAAAGAATGATGTAAGAAAAAAATACATATCAAAGAGGTTAAGTTAAAAACCCTGTAGTCCCAAGTTTGAACTGAAAGTAACAGTATAAACTCAGTATAAACAAAAAGACTGTAAAAGAAATTATAAGACAACTAGAAATGTAAACACTGCTTGGATATTTGATAATATTAAAGAATTATTGTTAAATTTCTTAGGTATGATAATGATATTATGGTTGTGTTTTTAAAAAGTCTTTATCTTTCCGAAAATCATACAAAAATGTTTTCAAATAAAATGATGTGATGTCTGAGATTTTCTTAAAAATAATGCAGGAATGGAAGAAGTAGGTGTTAAATTTGGATGATGGGTACGTGGATGTCAATTCTATTAATTGGTCTAGCTATGTATATGTAGATGTACATACATACGTATATGTACATACTGAAGTAGCCTCAGTACAAGTTACTAGAGGGTCATACCTAACTTGCTGGCAGCTCAACAATGTTTCTCACCAGAAACTCTCTTCATCTATTTTTGCAAGTTAAGATATTTAATTCTCTTGCTTTCAACTTATCTTAATTCTCTTGCTTTCAAATATCATAGGGTTTTCCTCCACAGATTCACCTCATCCTCTTCTGCCATCCATAGACATTATGGTGAATCAGATATGAATATATGAATAAAAAGGGCCCAGTTGGACAGCAATTCAAAAGGAAGTCAATTAGACATGTTTTTTTTTTGAGGGAGGGGGAGGTGCGGAGTGGTAAAATGCTGGATTATTGTTTAGTTTCTAAGGAGCTCACTGTTTATCATTAGTCTTGAGTAGTGGGAAAAAAAACCTTGACCTTCACATAACATAAGATATCTCTAATTCTTCTGTGTGTCTGGGAAAATGCTAGTTCTGCAATCTCTAATGTGCAAAAGGCCTAGGAACATGACTATGTCTGTCGATGCACTTCCAGAACTTTCCATCCAATCCAAGGTTTCTTTCCAACCTGAGGTACCAGCAGCTAGTGTTCATTAAGGAAAGTTAATGCCCAGAGCAAGTTTCTGAGGACTAACTTCATTCAGTCTACTGGATGGAAATAATAATAATAGTAGTAGAAAATATTTCCATTTTATATGTAGGGAAACCAATGTTGAAAAACGCTGAATAATTTTTCCCCAAAATCCATTAACTAGTGAGAAACTGAGCCAGGATTCAAACATGGGTCTCATTCAATCCAATACCAGTGCTCTCCACCATGGTCCTTCAAACTTAAAGAGGCTCCTCCAGGGAGGAACACACCTCCATGTGCCCTCTTCAAGTTCATGACCACAAGTCCTCAGTGGGTACTCAGCTCTGCTGGGAAACCCTGCTTCATTCCTCTATTTAGTTCACTCCCCTACTTTCTAAAAAGGTGATTTCATACCTTTTCCTTTCTGTTCAGATGCCCAGCGACCCCCTCCATTCCCTTTCCTATAATAGCTGACTTTGCCTCCTGCTTCTTGGGAGAATAAAAGCCATCAGGGGGCCCTTCCATTGTCTTCTCCAAACAAATCTGTCCACCCACCCTCATTTCTGTCAATGCTCTCTGCTCTCTGTCCTGCTACCAAGGAGGACTTCTATGTAGAGACTCTTTCTCTGTCCATAGTAACCATTTCTCCCCTGCATCTGCAAGACTCTCCGCTTAAGTAGCCCCTCAGCATATAAACACACTCTCTATAAAATAACAACACTGCCCTTACCACGTACCTCCCTCCAGCAACTGCTCCATTCCTGTGCCCTCCTTCAGAGCAAAACTTGTTGAAAGAGTAGCCTCCAAGGACCTCCTCCTATTCTTCCCCTCCTTTTCTGTCCTAGGCCATTACAATGCAGCATCCACCCCACCAAAGAAATTGCCAATGTCACAGGCTCTAAAGACCTCCATCTTCCCCAAGTTAGTGGGGGATTCTCTTAACCAGAATTCACAAACACTCAATAACTCTCCACACAGCTGATCATGTTCTCCTTCTCGAAACTCTCATCTTTTGGCCTCGGTGACATCAAGCCTTCCTGCACCAAGGCAGGAATGAGGGTGGGTATATTCAGGGAGCAGAAAGAAAACCAGTGCTGCTGGAGTGTATGGAGCAATGGGAGAGCAGATGACATAAGTTCGAAATGCTAAGGAGACACAGTAGCACCTTACAGGTGAGGGGAGGGCATGGGGGAGGCTTTTAGGGGGTTTTAACCGGGTGACCAATGTGCTCTGACCTTATGTTTTTAAAGATCACTCCAGCTGTCTGTGTGGCAAGTGGACCATGAAAATGCAAGAGTAGGAGCAGGGACCACAATTAGAAGGAACCATAACGAATCCTCAATAAGTGCCTGTTGGATTGAATTAAACCATGAAGAAGAAAGAAGTAAGCAGAAATGTCTGGAGGACAGAAATAGAGGCAAAGAGTGAAAATCCAGGCAACAGGTAAAGTGCCCTTGGAATTAGTGAGGGGTGAGGGAACAATGTCACCCATGGGATTCCACCCAGTTCCCAGCAAACCCACGAAATGGTCAGAGAAGGACCCCTGTCCAGATGTGGCCGTGGAGCCAGTTGCTCCTCTAAGTGGTGAGCAAGCGGCCTTCTTCAGCACCTGCAGTTCCTACGGAGCCGCATTCGGCAGCGGGGGGAGTTTGACTCATTATCTCCCAGTGTATCTGTCATGTCACATTACTCTTCGGGCCCTGACAGAGCACTCTGGAGGCACGATGCATTAGGACTTTGCCACCAGTTACCCAGTGCTGTACCTCATTAGAGGGAGCAGAGAAGGCGTGAGCTGGGGTAACCCGCTTTTGTACTAGCCCGACTTGCTCCATGACTTTATTAGTCTCTTGATCTTTGTGTGGTTGTCATTAGGGGCTCAGAGTTTTATGTCCTGGTCAATTTCCAAATGACAGCTTTTAGTGTCAACGTGACCAAGGAGAGCTGCTGTCCCCTCCCCCCCAGTGACAGCATCAGACAATCACAGGAAATTGATCATGTTGGATAAACTCACCTGATCCTAAAAATGATATTGGCTTCATGCTCCAGGGCAGGGCAAAAACAACTGAAAAATAATTGCCAGTGGACCCCAGAGGGAAATTCTTTCCCTTCCCCAAATTTGACAATCAATCTAACCCAGTGCACGTGACTAAAAACCACTGCTGTAAAGAACGTAATTCCATTTACACACCAAAACACCATGGCAATTTGGTTTGAATCCAGGGTCATTTTGTCTAGGTTTTTATTTTTCTTCATGAAAGACTATATCACAAGACCAGCAAGGACTTACAATACAAAAACAACCACCACATCTAGAACAAATAAGCATGTCCTGATGCATGTTCCTATCAATCCTACTTACATTAACTAGTCTTTAATTAGCCATAGTTTGATCATTCCCTCTCAATTTTTAAAACGTTACAAAAGCAAAAACTATGTGGCTCACTGGAATGTTCTTTTTCACCTAGTCTCAGAGTTAAATGTGCTAGCTATCTTCAGAAAACACACCACATTTTGTGTTACTTTAGTCTTTCACATACGGAAAGTCCCTAGAATAGGTTTATTCATTACCCTAGAAGTGCAGAGTCCAACCTGGCCAATATGATTCAGAGGTAGAGAGAGAGATTTTCTGTAACCAGGAAAAAATAGTTTGCATTCCTTTACATTTCATCGCCAAATACAACCAGGGCTTTTAATCTTTGCATCTCTTAAATTCTTAGGGAAGTACTAGAAAAGGCACTTCGGGTAAAGTTGCTCTCTAATGAGAGCGATTTCCTGATGAGGTGGTGGCGCTACAGTGTGTGCTGCCCTTTTGCAGATCTTGAACTCATCACGGCACATGTGCCCGTCACTTAGAGTACCCTAACCTTCGACAGTGAAATGCCGGAATGCTCATTCATACATTATATTGAAGCTGTTTGTTTTGTACTTTTCCCTCTGAAATCTCTGCTGTCTCCCCAAGTCCTTCAAAGGCCAGAGGTCCTATCACGCCATGCAGAGAGCCACTCACTAGGCAGTTTGTCACCACACACCCTTCCTGGGTTTTTCCAACCCCGGAAAGGTTTTCTAGGTTGTTCCAGGAACACGGCCCTGATGGATTAGTGTGCAAGGCACCAAACTTATTTAAAAAAGAAAGCCAGAGTCCTAGCAAACGAAGCAGGATCAAATTTCAGAACTATGTTTCCTACACTCCACATCATTTTAATAGTTTGAAGGAGATTCAGTAGCCGGTAAACATACAGGAAACTCTAAAAGTGTTCAGCAAGAAGGTGAATGGGTAAAGGACAAGGTAGACATCAGAAGACAAATGACAAGCTTGCCCAATGTCATCTGACAACAGCATCTAGCTATAAGCAGTGTGTCAACAGTATTTCCCATGCACAAAATGCAGTCTATTTCTATACCCATGTATCTATCTGTTTACTTACAAGATGGATGTCTTTGTTTTTCTTCACATCTTTTCCTGAATGTATCAAAGGCCATAAAATTTCAAAAATAAAAACTACAAATGGTAATTATATGACGTACATGTTTCTTGATTTGTTTTGAAGGCCTTAATGGTCACGTATTTTTGTCAAATGAAGGTTAAATTTACTTGGGTGGTGATCTAAGATCTCAGGATGAATGAAGCCATGTCAACTAGTTACGCAGTATGGGCTCAGTTAGGATCCCAGCTCCACTATTGATTTATTGCTGTATTTCTTTGGGTGGGCTTCGGACTCCCTCTGCACGTCAGTTTGGGTTTTTATTTTGTTTTTTGTTTGTTTGTTTGTTTTTTGAGACAGGGTCTTTCTCTGTTGCCCAGGCTAGAGTGCACTGATGTGTTCATAGCTCACAGCAACCTCAAACTCTTGGGCTCAAACAATCTTCCTGTCTCAGTCCCCCAAGTAGCTGGGACTACGGGCACATGCCACGACGCCTGCCTGATTTTTCTGGTTTTTGTAGAGATGAGGTCTCATTATCGCCCAGGCTGGTCTCAAACTCCCGGCCTGAAGCGATCCTTCCACCTCCAGCTCTCGTGTGAGCCACTGCGCCGGGCCTGAGTCACAGTTTTGTTAACTTTCAGTGGAGCCAATAGTAACACTCATAAGGTTATTATGAGGATTTAGTGAAATAATAAATGTAAAGCAAAAAGCACAGTTCCTGGCACATTTTAGGTGATCAGTAGATAACTAGTTCTTTGCCCATTTACCTCCAGTTAGACTTTTAGAGGTAGACATCAATCTAGGTTTATAAGGTTTTTAGACATCCATATTTATATTTTAGTATGATCTGTAATAAACTTGAACATAACCATGACATGTTTTCTCTTTATTCTAGATTCCAGTTTACATCTTTCCCTTGCCTGTGAGGACTAAACCCAAAGTGTCTAACCATCCTGTACAGCAGCCATCAGCCCCATGGGGCTCTTAAGCACCTGAAAAGTGACTAGTCCGACTTCAGATGTGCTGTAACTGTTAAACACGTGCTGGATTTCAAAGTACAAAAAAAAAGAAAGCAAAATACCTCATTAACAATTTTTACATTGATTACATTTTTAAATGATAATATTGTCTATATAGTGGGTTAAATAAAATATATTATTAAAATGAACTACACCTGTTTCTTTTTCCTTTCCCCCACTCCCCTTTTTAGTGTGGCTACAGGAAAATCTAAACTTATGTGTGTGCTCCGTGTTATATTTCTATTGGACAGTGTTAATTTAGAGGGTAAAGACCCAGGGATATCCCAAAGGAATCACAAAGTGGGAGGTGTTTGCCACGTTCACCAACTGCCTGAGGGCTGAACTCAAAGAATTCAGACAGAATCCACATACTTTTTTAGCTGAGTCCTCCTGTTGCTTTATGTCCGGCCTGGCTGATCATTCCCTTTCAATTCCTGCTTTTTCTAACAATGATAAGTAAACCAACACTACAGAAAAAAGTCTAAAGCAGCGCTATCAATTTAGATGAGCCACACGTCAAGAACTCAGTAGTCACAAGTGGCTAATGGCTACTGCACTGGGCAGTCAGCTCCAAGGGATAAACCCCCTACATCTTCCTGAGTATAATAGGAGACTTTCCCCTGGTGAAACTGGGGTGGGTTTCCAAAACTATAGAAATATGGCCTCTCCCCAAAAAACAAGCTCAAGCCATTCCCCTAATCTTAACCAAGCCCTCCATTTTTGTGTATCGAGATTACAGTAATAACCTTGATTTAAATAATAGTCTTTATTTAATAGCTCAGGATGGGCCTGGCAATGAGAAATGCTGTCTTATGGTAGGCTTACAAAACAGGAAGGTTTACAGTCTAAGAGAAACCAACTTAATTTCCCATTTGTTACTGGATGCCAGATGTTGCATTTTGATCCTCAAAGAACTGAGAAGGACACACCAGGACTACTTGCAAACTGCCTATGGGACACAGTAACTTGGCGAAGAGTAGCCATGTGAAAGATCTGATTCAAAGGAGCATATTTAGGATTTAGCTGCTTTTCCTGCCTTTCTGTGAATGACAAAGATTGTTCTCTATAATCATGAAACACTATGCAGTGTGCATCTCAGGTTTCTAAGGCTGCATTAATAGAGTAGTTGTGTGTATGAAACGGTGTGTAGTCTAGACAACTAGTTTATTTTACACTGACGATCACACACATAATTTTTAAAGTAACACCTTTAAAATGCTGAGAAAATGAAGACAATATCTTTCGGCATAGAATGCTGAGAACTAATTCTCATAAGGGCAATTGATTATTGTTTACTACTCTGGGATGAATGCACTTTGAGAATTTGCCCCAAAGAGAGACAGTTCAAGTAGAGTTCATGGCCATGAAGAATGAGGGTGCCGTTGTGAACTAGCTGTTGTGTGATGCTCTGGAGGACTAACTTTATTTCTACTCAGCCTTTGATTTGACCAAATATCTTAATGAACAGTATTCAGGGGATGGGCATATTTATAGCCCTGACTCAAGCCATGTATCAGAAATTCTGTACCCCCTTCAATATTTGGAAATTTAAAAATTCCAAAAAAATTGATTTATGCACATCATAAAATGTGTTCCCTTTAGAAAGGCAAATATATATTTTTTTAAAGAGCAGATGTCACTTAGCTGAGTTGTTGGACCACACAGGAAGCACAATGGTAAGAACAGTGGGACTCACAGAGCCGTCCCCTTCTCCTCCCTCCCTCAATCCTACAACCACGCACTAATTATTTAGCCCCTCTGAGTTCCTGTTTCCCATTAGCAAATTGAAAGCAATAACTCCAGCTCTCCATACCACACAAAAACATTTGGATGGCCAGCAGAAATAGCAGCTTGGCTCTCTCCTTGACCTTGGGCACACAGCAGATACAGACTTGACTACTTACCCCATCTCCTAATCCCCCTCCCCTACTGCCACCACATCCAGCTACAGGGGAGAGACAAAGAGGTAGAAAAGAGGTCTATACAGCAGGACTCAAAGAGAAAAAGTAGTTAAAGGAAATCGATTAATCCTTAAAGGTTTCAGGAAAACTCAGAACTACTAGTGAACTTGATCTAACTTTGCAAGTCACTAAAAGCCCAGTGCCTTTTCTGTCTCCAGCACTGTACCAGCCTCTGGAGGAAATGCAAGAGATGCTCCAGACATGATCCCAACAGCCTATAGATGATCTTGCCACGGAGAAGGCATCCACTTGTGAAGTCAGCAGAGCAGGTGTGGGCAACTTTCAAGAAATGAGGTCACGAGTTGTCAGTTCCTGTACTGCTGTAGTGCTAAGGATGGAAAGAGACAGAGTGAGTAGAAATTGTGCCTATGTCATGTGGTTAACAAAAATGGAAGAAGAATAATGGGTTCTGCACAGGCCAACTCCTGAAATTCATTGTGTGGTGGTGGAAAAACAAGCAGGGAATTGTGGTGCTTCCAACTTCTGAATTTAATGACTATATGATTTCAAAATATAAAGCATACGCAGTCATATTCACAGATTTCTTCAAAGATTTTTTAGTATGAAACATGAGATTTCAACAAAATGTTTGTAGTTAGCTGCTTCAACTTGTCCTGCTCAAGGGGACACATTCTCTTCCCTTTGATATAAGTTCTTAAGAACTTCAATTCCTGAGTTTTTTTGATGCCACTAGTGGCACTTGTGAGTCAAGTGTTTCAACAGACCGATCCTCGGAGAAGATCCTCAGGGAGGCCCAGGGAGGAAATGCTGACCTTCATTCTTCTAAGAAACAAATGAAAACTGGTCCAACCAAAGAATAGGACCACCTCTGGGAGGTCATCGGAAGCACCAGGCTGTGCCATGGGATGTTCATGAAGGAAAGAGCACATATCCACAAGGAACTCAGCATGCAATAAACAGACCCAACCCATCTTTTTTATTTTCAATCTACTTGTCAATAGAGCCAAGATCAAAAAGTCCTGGGAAGTTTGTGGTGGGCAGAGGGGTAACACTGGAGGCTGTATTTGGAGGAATAATCATGGAAGATAAAGAGTTTGCCTTTAAGTTTCCTCTGAACTTGTTATTTTTCACCTCTAAAATGTTTTGGTAGGAGAAAATAACATATAAGGTAGGACTTCTGCTTATAGATGGAATAACAGGGCTGGTCCGATGGTTGTGTGTTATCAGAACTTATTAACATTAATATCACTAAAGTGGGTCTGCGACCCCCCACTGCTAAATTTGACTGGCAAAAAAAAAAAAATAGATGGAATGACAGAAACTGAATTTATCCTTGTGCCTAAAATAAGAAAACAGAACAAAACCTGTGACTGGTTTTCAGACATTAAATAAAAGGCAGTGTGAGACCGTGCTGTCAAGAGAGCAGTGACAGACTGCAACTGCTGAAGGCAGTTTCCGAGCTGCAGGGCAGAGAGGGAGAACCCAAACAGGGACCAGCAGTCCTACTGAGTTGAGGAGGCAGAGACTAGAGTTCAGAGAAGCCAAGGCAGCTAAAACTTGAGGGGCAGAGAACAGAGGTGAGGAAATTGCATAGTGAGAGAACTCCAAGTATCTGTAGAAGCACATCCTCAAGTCTTTGGGTAAGTACAGACCTGCACGTGCAAAACAAGAAATTGCCAGAGATGAGAAAAAGAATAACCTTAAACGAATACACAAAATAATTTCCAAAGCTCACATAGGGCTGAAAATAGTCTGTGCCCCACCAGACAAAGCAGAAAGATCTCATAATGTGGGACATCAGGTAGAATCCACAAAAGGGTATTGTCTTAATAATGTGATTAAATTAGACCTAGACAAAAGGGTCCCATGGATTTGCCCAAACAAAGCTTAAAAACAAATTTAAAAGGGCCAGGTGTGGTGGCTCATGCCTGTAATCCTAGCACTCTGGGAGGCTGAAGAGGAAGGATTGTTTGAGGTCAGGAATTTGAGACCAGCCTGAGAAAGAGTGAGACCCCATCTCTAGCAAAAATAGAAAAATTAGCCCGGCATGGTGGCACATGCCTGTAGTCCCAGCTACTGGGGAGGCTGAGGCAGGAGGATTGCTTGAGCCCAAGAGTTTGAGGTTGCTGTGAGCTAGGCTGACGCCATGGCACTCTTGCCTCAGCAACAGAGCAAGACTCTGTCTAAAAAAAAAAAATCTAAAAGAAAAACTAAGCCAGGCGCAGTGATTCACACTGGTAATCGCAGCAACTTGAGAGAATTGCTTCAGGCTAGGAGTTCAAGACCAGCCTGGGCAACATGGCAAGACCTCATCTCTAAAAATAAAAAAAAATAAAATAAAATTAGCCAGGTGTGGTGACACATGCCTGTAGTCTCAGCTACTTGGGAGGCTGAGGCAGGAGGATTGCTTGAGCCCAGGAGTTTGAAGTTGCAGTGAGCTATGATTGCACCATTGTATTCAAGTCTGGGTGACAGAGTGAGAACCCATCTCTAAAATATATATATAAATAAAACAAGACAAAGTGATTCAAAGTCACTTTATAGTACATCAGAACAAAATCTAATCATATTTTTAAAGATACAACAAACTTTAACAAGCAATAATGTAAAATTCACAATGTATAATATCTGATAAAAAAATTACAAGGCACAAAAAAGCAAAGAAATGTGTCCTATAACAATAGAAAAATTAATAAATGAAAACAAATAAAATAGATGATGTAATTAACAGACAAGGATGTTAAAGCCAATAAATTATAAAAATAAAATGGAAAGGTAAAGATAATAGGTAAAAAGTAAAGATAAAATGAAACCATGAAAAATAACTTAATCTAAAAGCAGACATGGGCCAGACACAGTAGCTAATTCCTGTAATCCCAGCACTTTGGGAGGCCAGGACAGGAGGATGGCTTGAGGCCAGGAGTTTTAGTCTAGCCTTGACAACATAGAGAGACCCCATCTCTACAAAAATAAATAAATAAATAAATAGATAGACAAAAAAATAAAATAAAATAAATAAAAGCAGACAGGGAAAGAAGATAAAAGCAACAAAGGACAAATGGAACAAATAGAAAACAAATGACCAGATGGAAGATTTAAACTCAAATGGATAATTACTTAAAATATAAAAGGTCCAAACACTTTAGATAACATATACAGATTCTTAAATTGGATAGGAAAGCAAGATCCAAGTACACACTATCTACAAGAAACCTATTTACATATAAAGACATAGAAAAGTTAAAAGTAAAAAGATGAACAATTATACACATAAAAACACTAATCAAAAGAAAGTTGGAGTGGCTATATCAGGCAGGGTAGATTTTAGAACACAGAATATTACCTGGGTTAGGGACATTTTATCAATTCATCAAGAGGGCATAACAATCCTAAATGTGTGTACCTAAAGTGTTTTAAAATATATTAAGAAAAGGCCAGCAGTGGTGGCTCAAACCCGTAATCCTAGTACTTCGGGAGGCTGAGCCCATGAGTTTTAGCCTGAGCTATGATCATGCCACTGCACTCTACCCTGGGCAATAGATTGAGATCCTGTCTCAAAAAAAAAAAAAAAAAAAATATATATGAGATAAAAAATCGACAAAATTCAAAGAAAAAATAGATGAATCCACAATTATAGTTGATGAGTTCAATACTCTTCTGTCAGTAATTGATAGATCAAATAGACAGAAAATCAGTATAGCTATGGAAGATGTGAACAACACTACCAATGAATTTGACCTGACATCTATAAAATACTTCTCTCGACAACAACAGAATATGTATTCTTTTTGAGCGTGCCTGTAACAGTCACCAGGATAAATCATATTGTGGGCCATAAAACAAGTCTGTGTGTGTGTGTGTGTAGAAATTAATGAAACTGAAAACAGAAAAACAATGAAAACAAAAGTTGGTTTTTGAAAAGGTAAACAAAATTGATAACCCTCTAGCCAGACTAATGAAAAATAAAGAAGAGAAGATACAAATCACCAACATGAGTGATATGACTTCACTATAGATCCCACAGCTATTAAAAAGATAATAAGGGAATATTATGAATTTGATGCCAATAAATTTGACAACTTAGGTGGAATAGAAAAATTCTTTGAGACACAAACTACCAAAGCTCATTAAAGAAGAAATCAATATCCTGAGGAGCCCAATTTACAATAAAGAAATTTAACCCATAGTTTAAAATCTTCATATGAAGAAAACTTCACACAAAGGATTCATTTACAAATTCTTCTAAACATCTATGAAACAAATAATACAAATTCTACACTATTTTTTTCAGAAAAAGAGGAGTGAATGCTTCCCATCTCATTTTAGGAGACCAATATTACCTTAATACCAAAACCACACAAGATATTACAAGAAAAAAATCATAGACCAATTTCCCCCATAAATATAAACATTAAAATTTTTAACAAAGTTTTAGAAAATCAAATCCATCAATATATTAAAAGGATAATACCTTAAAACCAAGTAGATTTCATCCCAGAAATGCAAGATGTAATATTCAAAGCCAATTGATATAATTCAACATCTTGACAAATGCAAAAAGAAAAACCACAAGTTCATCTTGATAGATTCAGAAAGAGAATTTGACATAAGTCAACATTCATCTATGATAAAAGCTCTCAGCAAACTGGGAATAGAAAGAAACTTCCGCAACTGGTTAAAGAGCAGTTAGCTACAAAAACCCTACAGCAAACAGCATACTTAATGGTGAAAGACTAAACGCTTTCACCCTAAAATCAGGAACAAGGTGGATTTGTTTCTCTCACTGACTGGGAGAAAATATTTGCAAAATTTATATAAGAGATAAGAGTTGTACCCTTAAAACTAAATAATTAAAAGGTAAACCAATTAAAAAATAGGACAAAAAATTAGGATAAACACTTCACTAAAGAAGATATAAAAGTAGGAAATTAACAAAGGAAAAGATGCTTAACAACATTAGTCTTAAGGAAATATGTATTAAAACCATGAGATACCATTACACACCCGCATAATGGCTAAAATTCTAAAAACTATGGTCAATAGGATGATAACAAGGACGTGAAGGAACTGGAACCATCATCATTGCTGGCAGGAATGCAAAATGATAGAATCACACTGGAAAACAACTAAGAATTTTTAAAACAGTTCAGAGTATACATACCGTACGACTCAGCAATCTCTCAGGTATTTATCAAGAGAAATAGAAATATACATTTATACAAAGTTTTGCACTGTAACATTTATAGCAGTTTTATTCATAACAACCAAAAACTATCAACAATCCAAATGCCCATCACTGTTGAATGAATAAACAAATCTTGTTATATTCATATAATGGAAAGCTACTCAAGACCAAAAACAAACTAATGATACACGCAACAACATGGATGAATCTAAAAAATTTATGCTAAAGAGAAGAAACCCATCACAAAAGACTGCATTCTGTATATTCCATTTAAATAAAACTGTAGAGAAGACAAAACTATATTTTGTTAGGTAAATCAGTGATTGACTTGGATAAGAGGTAGGAGGAGAGAAAAAGGCCTACAAAGGTGCACAAGGCAATTTTGGGAGGAGATGAATTATGCTGCTATAGATATTTGTGTAGAAATTTTTGCATGAACATATATTTTTTTCTTGGGTGCACCCCTAGGAGTGGAATTACTGTATTGGGTGATAACAATATATTTAACTTTTTGAGGAACTGTAACTAAATGAAGATTGCAATGGTGGTTATACATTATATACATTTGTCAGAATTATACATTTAATTACAATTAATTTGCTGTTCACTTAAAATCGGCCAATTTCATTGCATGTAAATTATACCTTGATAAAGCTAATTTTTAAAAACAAAAAAAACTTGAAATCAAACAGAAAGAAAAAGAAACAATCATAATTAATCCTGAATTCTATACTTTACTGAAGTACAGTTCTCAAAGGAACAAGACACGGCCAAATTTCTACTCAATTTGTGCTGTGCAGACCCAGCCAGTTTCCTGCGTTGAAAATATAGGCGTTACAGAGAAAAGGCCTGGGTTTCACTCCTGGAAACATCACCTACCACCACATGGGTACCTGGCATGTTAGTCACCTCTAAATCTCCTCTGCTTCAAGGGTCCTCCACCTCCACCTCCAGCCCTTTGCAAGAGTATTCTCTGAGGCACCTCCAGCTGAGATTTATTCCTTCAATCTGAGTCTGTTTGTTTTCCTTCTTTTTAGGATTCTTCACAGTTTGTGGTCCATGGGAAGATTCCTACTCTTGTCTCTGTATAAATGTGTGTGTGTGTGCGTGTGTTGGGGGGGGTGTGTGTTTCCATCATTTCTAAGGACCTGGAACAGGAGAGCACCGTGTGTACTTAGTCCGCCTTCTTGTATCTCTCAGAGCCCAGCTTCAAATAATGATGTAAAAGAACTGTGCAAATGGAAAGCAAATAAAAGTCAGTGTGTTCTTTAGACTGAGATGGAAGCCAAACATGAGATTTCTCATTAAGAATTTAACTCTTTTCACTAATAAATTTTTCTTGTCTGCATATTGTGTTCTACTTGAGGTGTCCCACTCTTCCCAGGAAAACCTTGAAGTGTATTTACCCGGAAAGACAAATTATATGAGTGCTGGATTTTTAGAATGATTTATAGGTGACAGAGACTGCTAGCTAGCTAGCTAAATAGCTGGTTAGATAGAGAGATATAAGTAAATAAAGGGTTTTCTTTCTTGTTTTCTGATATTTTTAGGGAATATTAAATATACCGGTATGTGTCTTTATTTAAAAGCAATGAAACTGGGATCAAGTGCAAAGAAACCCTTTCCCTGGAGTGACCTAAAATTCTGCCTTAAAACACAAAAGGAAATACATCTGTCATCTTCGCTCAGACATAAAACACAGATTTAAAATCTCAGAAATTTTTTTTGTTTCTTTCCGCAAATAGATGTGGGTTCTCTGCTCCCAGTTATACAAAATTGCACCACAAACACTCACCTGATGATGTCTGCCCCGTCAGGCCTGAAGTTGCCCGGCCAGAGGTCTTCTCAGCAAAGGAGAGAAGTGCCAGAGGAGAAGAATTGGCAAAGGGCCACAGTCACAACCAGGGAACACCTGAGACAACAGTGGGTTGCAGAGGCAGACCCAAGTTACATTTGCACTGTGCTGGTGCCCAGGTTCCAAAGTGACACTGTTCTGCAAGTTAACAAATAAAACTGGTCATGCACAAAACCATGTAAATATCAGGTCTAAATGCCAACTATAATTTAGCTAACAAAGGAAAGGTTGGATTTGGCCGTAATAATCAAACACAAAAAAACAATACACAATCATTTCGCCATTCCAGCAAATGTCGGCCAGCACCCACAACCAGGAGTCCAAGCTGGAAGGTTAGTAACTCACACCACTGCCCCACTGCAGTGGTTGAGCCCAGTAAGCTGAAGGAAGAGGGCAGTTGTGACCATGACATTTGCTCACAGGACTTCCAATGCAATAGAGACGCATGTGAATACGGAGTAATAGAGAGTGACATTCCTTATGTTGTGTCAGTTTTAAAATCCAGATAGACGGAGATATAGATGTCAGCTCGCAGGACAGGCAGGCTCCATTGCCCATGGACATCACACGGCCAGCACCTGTCCACTCAGCAGGTTGAGTGCCTCGGAGTGGAGGAGTGCACACGATCTCCTCCCCCGCCGCCCCTCCCCAGGCTGCGCGGCCTTAAAGGGGGCGCCTCCTCTCAGTCTGTGTCAGCACATGGAGATCAGTCAGGGGAGACCACTTATAATTATTTGATGCAGATGGTCACTTCATTAGCATATATACCAAGAGCCAGCTACAGGGTGTTGCACTGCCTGCCCACCGCTCTTCCTGACCCAGCCTTCAGGCTATCAGGCAATATATTCAAAGCAAAAAAAAAAAAGCCCTCTCATAACACTCTAGAGGCCTATTTTATAAGACAGGCAGACGTTTCTTTTAGGAAACCCTCAAAGATTGACAATTGCCTGCATTTATGTGACTTAACAGCCAGATGCAGAGACTCATCTGTTCCTAAATGAGGTCACCAGAGTGCGTGGAACTTAGGATTGGAGCTGGCAGACTTCCTGGCTCTCCTTCTGTGGGTTTAGGCCCCGTGAATTTGCAGCAGGTCCTGAATTAGAGAAACGGGCTCTCACAATAACGCGGAGCTGAGACTTGGTGGGTTGACAGCCACCTTGACAGTTGTCAAATCATCTTGATGACTCACCACCCCCCAGCACAAAGAAAGGAAACCAGGGAGTGGGGAATTGCCGGAGACTCAGGGCTTCAAATTTGAAAGTGAAAAGGGAACTTAAGAGACACGCAAGTCCAGTGGGTTTTCAAGTATTAGTAGGACATCTCATTTTACAAAGAACACCTTTGAGTGAACTGCCATGTATAGAACAGAAAAGCAAAACTGATTAAAAGAAGAGTTTGGAGCTCCAGACCCCCATCTACCTGCTTCCCCCAGCCACCATCCCAGGAGCCACGGAAGAATTGTCTGACCACACTTAGGTCTCCTTGCAGCGCAGTTTGGAAGACACTGATTAGTCAGATGCTCTCACTGGGGAAAAGGAAAAAAGTCCCAGGAAAATGAAGTGATTTGTCCAAGGTCATGCAATGTGAGCTCTTCCAAAGTGGCATTAAAGAAAAAAAGAACCCTCGTGCCCTATAATCTAGTCTCTCGTTCCCTCCCCACCCCCACCATGTGGACACTCCATATTGACCCACGGACTGGAAGTGCTATTTGCAAAAGTGCAGTGACCTTCTTGGACAAAGAGCAATTCGTTTCACCTTCAGCCCCAAATTCTCTCACCCATGAGATAGATCACCATGGAGGGGTTACACATGTAGACCATTCAATGTAGCCCACCAAACCCCTCAAAAAGCCGCCTTCCCCTCGCCATCAACCCTGCATTCCAGCCCTGAGCACTCATCCAACCCATGCTATGCTATGCATTTTGTGATGACTTGATAAGTGAGTCCCCTCTTCCCAGGGAAAACAAAATGGCAAGTCAAGCACTTGAACCTGATCGAGAAGGACAGACCATCTGTAAGAATCTTGGACCCTCCACTCCTTCCTACCCTCCCCTCAACAGGATGTTTCTGCCTGAGTTACGTAAATAACTGGACTTTGCCTGACCTCTGTAGACACGGCATAGAGAATTATTCCCATTCATAAATGGAAATCTGCCCAGATTCTTATTGATACATCTTTTGTGCATTTTAAAGTCTTTTAACAAAAGACTTATGCTGTTCTTTAAAAGTGCCAGCTATCTGGAGAGCATATCTTAATTTGGAGTTCAAGGTTGATTTATATATTTCTAGGTGATCACAACTAAGATATGCTGTAGCCACATTGATTTAATGGTTCCTACAAGGCTCCTTGCTGGGTGCAGTCTCCATGCGTCTTTTCACTAGTCAAGTCAACATTCGTGTCTTTTTAAAAACACAGTAAATCTCTTTGATTGGGACTCAAGGCTGGAATCATTCAATTTGTGTTAATCTAAACTGTCTTATCTCTTTGTGTGCCAGGCTGTCCCTGGCATGTCCAGAACTGCATCCAGCTTGGCCTGGGATGCCAGGGCATAAAAGCAGCAGATAGGAGCATTCAGACAGGGCAAGCAGGCTTTCTCCGGCTCTCCCACTACTCAGCTTCCAATGATAAGAGATAGGAAAATGTCATGTGATTATTACTCTATAAAAAAGAAGTCTGTTCCTCCTACATAGAGACAGACAGCAGCCTGCGCAAAGACCAATTAATTTCAAAGGGGAAGAGACAGCTGCACATATGTTGCCTATGAGTGATTTTAGGCATAGTCTCCCAAATGCCAAGAAAAATATTTCTGTTGGGAACCTTTTTTAAGAATAGCATTTTTCCCGCAGGTTTAATGCTCTTTTCTTTTTTATTCATTCATCCCATCACCCGACATTTATCAAGCACCTACTACATGCAGGCATTTTCTCCCATATGGATGCTTTCACTCATCCCCGATCATATATTCAGTCCTTGGACAACCAAGTGTGGAACAGCTCTTTCATGGCAGGACCCTTGAAGGTGCTGGACATGCAGAGAGCAAGGACATAGTCCCCTGCTTGGAGGAGGTCAGTGGGTATAGGATCGAGTCCACTCCTGCTCACTGCCCGGCCTTGCCCAGAGCTATATCACTGTTGTTTCATTCACAGATGAGGAAACTAAGGACCCAGAAATTTTAAGGCACTGTTCCAGGCCTTTCCAATTCCAGTGTTGAAATTCTTTTCAGCTCACTACTGATTATATCATAAGAGGACGAGGAATGTGCTATAAGAGAGATACACAAAAAACAACATTCCAGCACCATCCTTTCCAACCAAAGATGACAGCAATTTCTATTTTTCTTTGTGCACCTGCAGTTAAAAAAAAAAGATGAATGATGGGGAAGAGTTTGGCAATTCTTCAAAAAGGTTAACATAATTACCACGTGACCCAGCAAACCCACTCATAGGACTATACCCAGAGAAAGAAAAACATTTCTTTACACAAAAACATGTACACAAATGTCCACAGCAGCATTATTCATGATAGCCCCCAAAATGGACTTAGTTCAAATGTACATCGAATGATGTATCGATAAGTAAAATGTGATATATCCATACAAAGGAATATTATTCAACCTTAAAAAGGAGTGAAGTACTGATGCATCCTACAACACAGATGAACATAAGCAAAGGAGGTCAGACACAAAAGACCACGGATTGTATGACTCCATTTATACGGAAGTCCAGAGCAGGCAAATCCACAGAGACAGCAAGTAGATCGGTGGCTGCCAGGGGCAGGGAGGAGGAGTGTCTGCTAGTGGGTACGAGATTTCTTTAGGAGGTGATGGAAATGTTCTGGAGTTAGATAGTGGTGATGATTGTGCAATCTTGTGAATAAACTAAAATGAAGTGGTGCCTTTTATGATATGCAAATTATGTCTCAATTTAAAAAGAGATGAGATGAATGGGCTGCCATGAGTCAAGATGCCAGTGAGGATTCTGTGTCCCTCCAACCTCCCCTCGAGTCACGGCCCAGGAACAGCCTCACAGAAAGGCCCCTTTGCCACTGCCTGCTGCTTCCAGAGCTCACAGAGAAGAGCAGAGGTCACTCTGGGGGTACCCAGCATCCCTTACGCAGAGCTGTAGGGAGGGCAGCCCTTGGCAGAGTTTGGAAGCAGGTGACGTTTGTCTCTCTATCTCCCAGCTGTCTGTCCTTTTACTGCGCTGGCCCTGGGCTGAGTGTCAGAGGACCTTGGCTCAAGTCTCAGCCTAGCCAGTCACTTGCTTTTGACTTCAGACAAGTCTCAGTGCTCTTTCAAATAGGCTAACTCTTCAGACTTCTTGTCTCAAATTAATGACTGGGGAAAGGGGGTTCATCCGTAGTAATTTTTTTCTCCTTTCATAAAATGGCAGCTGCCTACTTAATCTTTGGTAATACTAAAAATCAGGCACATAGCCAAGCCCATGGCCACTCAGTCTACCTGTTCTAAGGTGGACCACTGCAGACCTGGAAACCTCCTGCCAAGGAGACGCACCTCCATCAGGGGTGCCCCCCAAGGCTGAGAAGCCTGGCACTGCCCTGCAAGGGCCGGCTGGGTGCTTCAATTCATTAAGCCATACATCTTCCGAACTGGAAGGATCTTCCAGACCATTTATTTCTGGCCCCTCATTTTATAAATGAGAAAGCTGAGCCCTGGCCACTTACGTTTCTTATCCCCAAGTCACAAGCTAATAGAGGCACAACCCCATTCTCTCCGCCTCCTGCCCAGGGCTTTTTTCAACCCAGCACACTGCTTCTGTAGAGTCATCTCTCATTTGTAGAAATCCTACACCCAAGATGGCCAAAATACATTTCTCCTGACACCTGTGTCAAGCCCAACCCTCTCTGAACCTGCTGCAATCCAGACGTGGAATTTCAGTCATGTAGGGCTTATTTGCAGGTTCAAACAGAGTGGGACCCTAATTATATGAAAGACAAGAAAAAGCAAGCGGTATCAGGAGGGAAAGTAAACGCTGCATCTCAAATGCTTATCTTAGCTGTCTTCGCCCATGAAATCAACCATTCCTCACCAACACAGAACCTGTTTTTGGGGGAAGGCGATTTGTACATGTCATGACTGTTAGAACTCTTGATTGACCTTCTCTCAAGAGCAAACCCAACTCAAGGTAGCTTATCAAAAATGGCACACAGAGGTAGACTTTAGATAAGGTTCGATCAGGGCTTCAAAAATGTCACCAAAGATTCAGTGTCCCTTCCTTTGTCTCTTGACTCTGCTCCCCTCCAGATTGGCTCCATGCTCACGGAGACTCACCACACTTCAGAACTTACACACTCTTACCTTTAAGACCAGGGGAGAAGAGTAAGCATCCTCTTCCCCAAGAGCCCCAACAAAAGAGAACTGAGTCTCAGTGGCTCAGATTGGCACAATAGAGACTTTTTCCCCCCTCCTTCCATAGAATTATAGTCACATTTTCATTTTCTCTGTGACATGAAGACTAATTAATAAAGGGCCATTAAGCATGGAAGAGAATTCTGCCACCATTTGGCCTATCCTTATTAATAAAGAAATCTCAACATCAGATTCCACCTTCTAAAGAATAGTTTTCTCACTCAGGTTGGACACCAAAAACCCACTAAGGCAGGGAAAAAAACTGATAGGAATACTCCACTAGGTCCATACAATATCTTCTTTAGACTAAGAGAGTACTCTCTGGAGGTTTGCATTGCTAATTATAATACACAGTTTGAGACCTTGAAATCCATCTAGTATGTAAGCAGACTACAGCCTCCTGCTATCTGGGGTGATTCATCAAAACCAGATAGTGTGCCATATCACCCCCCACAACATGGAACTGCTGGACAGCATGTTTTCTCTACAGAGGCACTTCATGTCAGTCAGCGTCAGCCACAGGCAAAAATATGAAATAGGAAAGGTTGGATCTTCACTATTAGCAACATTGCTCACCCGAACCTCATTTTTGAGCAAAATTTCTCTCCCTTTCAGGACTCTTGACCATTCCCATGACCCCATTATTGCCCTCAGGTTGCCCTCAGATGCCCAGACCTCCCCTCTTTGGAGACCTGGTCTTTCTTCTCCTGGAAATACTCCAACATCATTATCCACAGACAATAGGTGAGTACCTATAATGTGAAGACGTTTATGGGTGAGTTGGACATCTGTTATTTTATTGGCTGCCCTATACCACATTCTTTGGAGGACTGCTGTTCCCACCCATGCAATTCTGGTGGAGCTGTCAATCAAAGGGAAACTCTTCCCTCAACAAATGGTGGACCTGTGAGTCGGGCTGGTCTATCAGAATAGATGACTATGTGATGCAGGTTAGGCCAACTGGAGTATTTTTAGGGACTGCTATGAAGACAGACAGAGAGAGAGAGACAGAGAGAGTTTCTCTTCTGCTACATGACCATATGCTGTAAGAACCACATAAGCCAGACACTGAAAGTGTCTTTCTTTGAATGAAACCAACCCAGAAGAGAGAATTGACAATGGGAGAATTATGGTCCTGATGGCATCATTTGAGTATTGAATTGAGCTGCATCTAAATTTTTATCCCTAGAGTTTTCGTTTACCAAAGCCATTAAATGTTCTCCTTAGTCAGGTTAGCCCAAGTCATTTCTGTTGCTTGCAACCAAAGGATCTTAATTGATAGAAAAGAATATCAAGAAGTATAAGATATAAACATCCTGCTATATAGTCAATCAGCTGAAAAGGGCCATGGCCATATGATCCAAGTAAGAAAATCAAAAAGTAACCACCAACAACATAGGCTTCCTATCAGAGCCCATTGCATCCCAGAATTTTGTAACCAGCTGACCATGTGCTTCTCCTGCCACATGGTCCCTGTACTTCACTTTTTCTTTTTTAAATCAGGTCTTTGGCTGGTTGAGTAGCTATACCTGCCACCTAGAAGTTGGACCTTTCTCCAATGACCTCCTTCGGTCAGGGCCTCAATCTAGAGGCCAGAAGCTGACATCTAGTGCTCTGCTAGAACGAGGACACCTCTTTTTATGTCCAAGAAGCTAGAGCTCCAGTGATTTCCAGAGTGGTACTGGTACCTCCATCCATTGCACAGACCTGCCTACTAGGACAGAGGCACAGCTACACCACCACCGGGCAGAATGGCCCTACCAGGATTTGATTGCTAGAGGCAACATGTGTGGCCTCTAGATCAGGAGGCTGAGGACGCCCTGAACAATAAAACCAAAACCAAAGCCAGGGAGTCATCAACCCAAAGAGAAGAGAGGAAGAGAAGAATCCAGGTAAAAGCATTGTGACAGAACCCAGGATGCTGCTCAAACAGGCGACAGTCACTGCCCTTCACTCCCACCCAAGTTATCCTCCCTCTTGCCGGTCACTAACCTGGTTCCTGAGCACTCTGAGAGTTGATCTTAAAGTTGGCAAATAACATGTATACAAATAAAGGAATATCTACAACAAGAACAAGATCTGACTAATGAAGGAAACAAATAATAAATGTTAGGAATTCAGAAAAGAGAGAGCTTATTTCTTCCTAGATAGCTCAGAAGGCACTCCAGGGAAAAGATAAGCACTAAAGTGGACAGTTGAGGTAGAGTTGAATTTCAAGGGCAGTGAGGATGCATTTAAAGCAATAGAAGATGCATTCACAAAGGCACATAGTTAAGACAGCAAAGGGCTTATTGAAAATACTTTCCCCAGCCCCTTTCCCAATCAAACTCGACCTCCTATCTCCCATTCCTGGGGGCCCTATTCTCTTTCCTCTGATCTGATAAACTAATCCTTGCTAAAGTGCAAATGGATTGATGAGTAGCCCCTTCTGAGTAACATATTTGCATTTTAATAGGGACCTTCTGGACATAGAGCCTTAAACCAAAGAAATGGCTGCAAACGCTGGTCATTTCTGCTGCTATGATAAATTGGTAGGGGAGAAATTATAGGGCAGGTGAGTTTTCCCTCAAATAACCCTTCTTTTTCATGTAGAACTGGTACTCATCTTGGGGTTCAGAGTTTAATAAAACTCAATTTGCCTGGTAAGCCATATTTCTCATGGGATATTAGCATTCACATACCAGCCATCCAAAGCATAGCTACCTAGGTAAAGCTTCCTCACAAACCCCTAGTATGTTTCTAAATGCTCTGAAGGTCAATTGATAACTTTATATGGGCCACAGCTGTGTCATACGTACCATGGACTTGTCATTCTTGCTGGACAGGATGAGAAAGTCCCTTAAATACTATAAAGCATTATAACCATAGCATATTACTTTGGATTTTCTTGATTCTAAATGCTCTCAAGTTTGGGAAATTTTGGGAAGCAGTGATTAAGGAATAAAGATAAATTAGGAAGGAAATCTTCCCAATTAAATAAAAAAGTTACAATAGCCACAAGTCTTTTTACTTTAGTTTTGTTTTGTTTTCATTAGTAACAGTAGTAGCATTACTCTAGAAAGGAGGTTCTATCCAGAAGCATAAATAAGAAATAACTATGGACTTACAATTTTCTTACTCTAGCTCATATTCATTTCTTTTAAACACAGGTACCTGACATCAATCCAAAGTTAAAATTGACGTCACAGGTACTGAATCGTCCACAAAATACACAGGACTATCAGAGTCTATGACAGGAAAACTCATGAATTAATTCTGAGACAAGAGAAAGTATTTGGTCGGAACCCTACGCCAACTTTTTTTTTCTTTTTGGTGACATGAATAAGTTTTTTTAACCTTTCTGGACTTTAATATTCCCACTGTCCAAAGGTAGGCAATGCCTTGTCACCCACAAAGTAGTGTCATCCTAGTTTTGGTCTTTTTAGAAGACACAACTGAATGCAAAGTTTAAAGTACCAATTATTTTGTATCATTTCACTCATTACAATTCAGCTTTAAAAATATAAGGGAATATATACAAGGTTACTTTTGCAGGAATTGTATAAAGACTTCAAAACCAGAGGATATAATTAACTTTTACCACATCCATGTGATAGAAAAATTAGCCTTCTCCAGTGGTCTTTACTGGAACATTGATTAAAGTCGAGCCCAAATTGGCTGTTGTTGGCTCCAGTGTAGTACCTGGTATTATGTCAAGCATCCCTGGTTCTCAACATGATGCCTTCAAAGAATTTTTTTTTTAATTCCCAGAAGAGCCGATATAGACTTCTTACTTTCTCTGGAGTTTAACATATGTACAATTTCAGACCAAACACATTTCTTTAAAAAAAAAAAAAAACCCACATATCAAAATTGTGTACTGCATCTTAATGCTGTCTGTTCCCCAGTATGTAATTTGTTTGGGGTTTTTCTGTTGCTTTTTTGTTGTTGTTGCCTTACTTTGAATAAGTAAATTAACCAATGAATGCCTGAGGACACGCAGCACATGTTCAGGGCTTGTGACACAGGAGGGCATAAAAGCAAGGATGGTAATATCTGCTAATAGAACTTCCCATCCCAGGAGGGGGTTTTCATTTCTTTTGTTTGCACAATTTAAATAGGCAAAGCTACCCCTTTAAATGACATGAACCTTTTGTCCCTATGAGATTTCTGTTATCAGGCCACAGTCTGTCAGTTTGAAACCATTTCCTTCCCAATTAGCTTGCAGTTGGGTGGTGTGTCGTGCTGTTTTGCGGTTTCTCCACCTTCATCTGACCTTCAGCATCATCTGCAGTGCTCTCTGTTTAGCACCAAAAATCGCAGTCAATGCAGAGTGGCACCTGGTGTGTTTGCTCAAGAATTTTGTGCTTGAAACCTTATAGCTTGAGAGGATTTGGGGACTGTGATTTGTCTGCTGTTGAAGGTTTCTTCTGTGACCAGGATACTTTCTCTTCCTGAGACCGCAAGGAATAAAAAAAAACCCCAGGAAACGCTCCCATACATTTCAGGTATTAGCAGCAGTGCAAGGGAACACACCTTTATTAGCAGATTCTATCTCTTCAACCCTTATCTTGTTTTCACTGAGATTCGAGCTATTTCCCCTTAAGCCAATCCTCTCTGGCTGTTCCTAGCCCCTTCCTTCCTGTTCCAAAATGATTGCCTGGAGACAGAGCAGGCAGTCCACCTAAACATTCTTTCTCACACTCTCCTTTCTCCTTACCACCATCGCCCAATTATAAAACACAACTGAACAGCACAGAATGACAATGTAAGTAGTAAAAACAATCACTGAGTCCAGTGAAAAATGCCCAGTCTGTCCAAAAGAACCCCAGAGCGAATGCAAAATAAACCCCAGCTTCCTCAGCACCTCCGCAGTTGGAGGTAGAATCCTGCTAGAGCGAACTGCAGCATCTGATAACAGCCAAGGGCATAATTAAGCAAACCTTTAAGTCAAAATAGAAAAGAGAGACTTGTTTCCAGGAATATATCAGGGTATCATTAAGCTGCTGGCAGGAATGTAGGAAATATTAAAGGATCACATAATTTTTTTTTAAAAAAAAAAAAAGCAAAATCTTTACCTTCTGGCTTAAAAAAAAAAATCTTCACTTCTAAACAAAATAGTTATTTTTGAAATTTTGAAAAGACATAAAATCTTAAATTGTATTTGTTCCAGCCTCGTTGTTCTACAAGTGAGGAAACTGAGGCCCCCAAAATTCAAGGGATTCACTGAAGATGAACAAAATGACCCAGGAGCATAGCTGCACACACCTAAGTACAGAGGCCGGTTCTTCCAATCCCTAGCACATTTTTTTCCCCCATACCATTCTTGGAAATCAAAAGAGGCTTGAGAAGTAACAATGGCAGAAATGAAAGGTCTAAGTCCTCAAAATTGTTTATTTTGCATTTTATTTGGAGTCTTGCCTCTTTTGACATTTAAATCATCAACCTTGTGCTGGGTGGAAAACCTGAAAAAGAAGAGAAATTGCAATCTGGTCTAAGAAGATCGTCTGACAAAGAAGTAAAGCTAAGAAATGTCAAAGGGTTAAAGCTAAGCATCCAAGCTACACAAAGAAGCCCTAAGTGAGCTTATTGTACTAGAAGCATTAGCCTGAAAATCAGTACTGCCCTGGAGCACTTCCATCTGTCAATCAGAAAACATTAGGGCGGGTACTTAGAGAGCCAACCCCAGACCCAACAGGCAAGATGATGAGTTTCCAAGTGAAATCTAAGGAATATCGACTGTAATTTGTGTTAGAGAGATATCTATCACTCCATCTTAACTATTGTCATCGTTATCAACATCAGTTTTCCACCTAGCCACCCACCACGATGGACAGATTTGAAGGCAGAAAACACCAGACACTGGACACTGGCAAGAGCATGGAGCAATGCCATACATTATTGGTGGGACTGTAAAACGGTTTAACCACTGTGACAAGTTCTGACAGTTTCTTATAAAACTAAACATACATCCACCCTATGACCCAGCAGTTCTACTCCCTGGCATTTACCCCAGAGCAACAAAGACATATATTCCCAAAAAGACTAGAACATGAATATTCATAACAGTTAATTCATGAAATCCAAAAACTGGGAAAAGTCTATCAGTAGGAAAATGAAAAAACAAATAATATTCATACAATGAAATATCAATCAGCAATACAGAGGAACAAACTACTGATACATACAACAGTATGGACGAATCTTAAGACATTATACTAAGTGGAATAAAACTCACACAAAAGAGTCATGGGCAGAAAAATCACAACAGTGGCTGTCTGTTGAGGGGGTCTGGGGGAGGCAGAAATTGACTGCAAAGAGGTATGAGGGAACTATCTAGGGTGATGATATTTTACAGGGGTTTGGTTTAGAAAGATATATGTATTTCTGAAAATTCAGCAAATATGTACTCAAGACCTGTGCATTTCATTGCATGTAAATTTTACATCAAAAGAAAAGAAAAGAACTGTAAACATGTATTGAACCTTAGTCATATATGCGTTATGAAGTATTCGGGGGGGAGTATATTGATGTTTGCGATTTACTTTGAAATGCATCCAAAAAAGATAGACTCATGGATGGATAGAGGGATGTATAGATAGATGGTAGAGATGATAGATGATAAAAATAACAATAGAAAAGAAGCTTTCTTGGAGAATGATAATATTTTATAGGAGTTTGGGTATAGTATAATAGTGTAATATTGATGGCAGAATCTGTGTATTAATTACACAAGGGCTCACTATAAAATTATTTTGACTTTGTATGAAAAATTTTATAATCAAATGCGGGGAATAAATCTATTAAGATTTAAGACTGTGCACAATATGTATTAGCAAATACCTCTCTCCCCCTCCCCCGCCCACACACATTACCCTATTTTCTAGGAGTTTCCAATCCCAGGTGTAGAGTTCATTAATTTGAATTGTGAAGATATCCGTAAGAACTTTCTCCACGAGTCTTTTCAGCATGCCTAGGTAGAAAAGGGTGGGCCCACAGCAAGTTTTTGCAGCTTCAGCTTGGATCCTAGATCTACTTCCTAGGAGAAGTTGTCTACTCTCTCTGAGCCTTACTCTCCCCATCTGTAAAATGGTCATCCTCACCCACCTCTGGGAGTCAGTATGAGTTGGTATGACCCATGTAAGGCACCAGCCAATCCGTACCTCTACAAAGTGCTCAGTATATAGGCCTCTAGCTGTAAAGGGTACTCAACAAACAGTGCTCAATTTGGTTTGAGAGCTTCAACATACTAGACAGTTCTTCATTTAGGGAAAACTTTGCTTGAGAAATGCCCTATTTGGAAACACACTGTTTTAACATCCTAACTGCCTTCCAAGTTTTTCAAATGAAACAATCTGGAGGCCACGTGGGGCTCAGATGAGACGTGGTATGTTTGTGTGCTCTGTATATACCGCAGCACTATATAAATCAAAGCAGGCAAAATTACCACCATGAGCCAGGGGCGGTCAGGGCACTAGTGTTCCTTGTTGATTTTTGTAATTTCTCTAATTTTAAACACGTCGGCGTGCACATGCACACCATCACCTTTCCACTATTGGAAGCCCGTCTTGAAGGGCAGGCTAAACGCTGTTATCCATTTGCTCCTTTCTTTTCTCATGAGGACCTCCCACCCCTCACCCAGCACAGAGCATAAGTACATCATCAGCATTTCCTTGGCCAGCACAGGGACCCAACATGCTGAACAATAAGCACTCTGTTTCTCACAGATGTGCTCGTGCCAATAAAAGAAAGAAAGAAAAGAAAAAAAACCTCTTGTACCATGCCAAGATTAAAGCCTTCTCCTTGTTTTATTTGAAGGCATATGTTTCAACATCATGAATTCTTAGAGGAAACTGTAATAAGGTAGTCAAAATTGCACTTAGTCATTATATACATCATACTTGTTAAGGAAGTATACAAAAAAACATTGTCCCTGAGGATTCTGCTCCTGTCTCTTTCTGCAAAGCCAGAGCACCCCCAAACAAGATGCAGTAACAGCATGAGATATTGGCAATCACAGACAAAGCCACCAGCATGCTCTGATTAACCTTCTTCGCCTGTTGAGAACATTCCCTTGGCAGTTTCATAAATAGTGCACATTGCTTTGGGACCACTGCCTCTGATTGAAAGATTTTAATTATGGGTTCAAAGGACAACCCATAATAAGGAAGTCTGAGAATTGAGAGCTAAGGTAACTCAGCAGTGGCCATCCAAATAGGATAACTTGTGAGCTGATTATAAATCTGCATGTTGCATGATAATATAGCTGGTTCTCCCTACAGCAAACCCTATAGATTATCTTCCCAGTATAAGGGTGGGCCTGATTGGTATCCTCTGCTGAGGAACTGAACCATAGCAGGCATCCGGTTCCTTTGACTTGGCACCACCAGTCCCCAGCACAAGTCTAGGCATGTAGGAGGTCCTCCCTGAGTGTTGGTTGAACTAGGTTGTAAGGCTGCAGAGTGAAGGTGGAATGGTGCAGTGTTAACACATATAGGCTTTGGAGCCTTTTAGGTTGAAATCCTGGCTCTGCTGCTTAGGAGCTCTGCAACCTTAGACAAGCAATTCAACCTCTGTGTTCTTGTTTCCTCATTTGTTAAATGGGAATAAAAATAGAACACCAACTGCATTGGGTGATGAGGATTGAATAAGTTAACAAGTGAACAACATGTAGAACAGTGCTTAACATATGGTAGGTGCTATATAGATGTTAGCTACCATTTTTATATTATAGGAGCAGTTCAGCAAGAGTGCAATTTGCATGAGATCTTCCCAGGTCTTCTTGGGAGAAAATGAAAAGAAAATTGTTAGACTCATCACTGGTCAAGTGAACACTAACCCTAAAAAGATCTCCACTTTGGGGGAAGAACAGAAAGGCAAATCCCAGTGTACCCCTTCTGTGCTTGTGTCTTTATTGATACACTTCCATGCATTTGCCACTGTCGCAGTTTGTACCACAAATTATGTG
This sequence comes from Lepilemur ruficaudatus, assembly GCA_963574885.1. Classification (NCBI taxonomy): domain Eukaryota; kingdom Metazoa; phylum Chordata; class Mammalia; order Primates; family Lepilemuridae; genus Lepilemur; species Lepilemur ruficaudatus. Next base: position 48,137 of record CAUYRT010017991.1, read on the forward strand.
ATCATTCCACACATGACCTACCCTCAGACCCTGGTTCAGAATGAGTGAAAAATTCAATTGATGTGTCACCAAAAATTGCCCTTTACAGACCTAGCAGCTCTGAATCCATCCCCAGTATCTCAGGGGAAGCTGCTATAAAACAAAAAGAGCAAGACAAGACCCTTTGACCCACCCAGGAGTCGTCATTAGTTGGGATGAGGAGAGACACCTTCCAGCTTCAAGAAGGCTGGTCCTGGGTAGCGGTGCTTAGGAGAGGACTGGCCAAAAGGAAGGGTGACCACATGAGATGGGCCACAGCTGTGACCACAGGCAATGGCAGCAGCCAAGCAACCATAGAAGCTGAGGAAGATTATCAAGTGCCCCAACAATATCTTCTAGAAAGGGAGGGGTTTGAGGAATTTGGAGTCTTGAAGACCAAGGAACAATATTGGGACTAGCACCTGCATCTAGAATGTTGTAGGTAGGTAACAAATTATCTTTCAGAAACACAAATCTGATCATTCTATCCTTAGCATTGTAGCAAACCTCATCTATCGACAAAATACCTGCTGGCTCCTAGAGGTAAGTGGAGAGCGTGTAGCCAGGGAGCAAGGTGACCGTCTGGAACACTTCCCCTGCTTGTTCCTCACTTGTTTAAAGACTCCATGGATCTGCAGGCTGATCTTGATGTTCACCCTGAGCCCTCTGCCTGGTGTTCATCATGTGACCCCCAGTCATCGGCCTTGGATTTCTCCAGCCTGCACAGAGGTGGGCCCTCTGCCCCAGAGCTCCACCAGTGCCCAGTGCAGCTCCCTGCTTGGGTTTGAATCTTTCAGAAGCAGCAAACAGCACAGTGCCACAAAACAGGCACTCGGAAACCCTTGGATGAGTGAAGGAATGTGTTTGGTAATGAGACTTGTACTAATTCCTGAGCCTCCTTCAACACAGAGGGAGCTACGCCAGCCTTAACTCACATCCCCTCTATACATTCTCTCCCACTCCTCACAGGCAAAGAGAGGCCAAATTACCTCACTGGGAGAGAATCAGAGGAAATAATTTCGTGATGCTGACTCAGCTCCTCACTCTTTGCCATTTGGAGGAAGGATCTACCCTACGAGGAGACCAGTTTTTTTCCAGAGACACCTGTGCTAGGTGGGTAAGTCTGTCAGATTCCAGGTGTCAGGCTTTGCAAACCCACATGCCCACAGAGTAAGGCCACAAGCTCTCAGATCCACTTTATCCTCTCGCTAGGCCTCCTCCTTCATAGGCAAGGTGGGCAGAGAAATTCTCCAGCTCCACCCTGGCCAGGAACATACATGTGTCTTCAGAGTCCTTTTTCTTCATAACTTCATGGCAGGAGGACCAACAAATATTCATTTTAAGGCATAAATTCACCTGGTAATTATCTTAATTATGTTCATTCTGAAGCCAATACAAGAACCAAGACCCAAAACTTGAGTCTTTCCACTTTGATTTCTTGACTAAACCTCTGGACTAAGAACATGTCTTCCATGTTTACCTTGTATAAGGGAGTATGGAGTGCTCCATCTAGATGTCCACAGGAAGAAGGAAGACACGAGGTAGGTGGTGCCCTGATGCTCGAGTCAACAAGGAAGAATCTGCTGTGACCAACCAGTGCTGTGAAACAGGGAAGGAAACCACTGGGCAAACTTGCAGCCGCGCCTCACCCCACACACTAGCATTTGGGAGTAGAATCGTGCTGTGGGAGGAAAGGTCAATCTTTTTAGAGTTAACGTGTCCCTGAAATGGATCCGCCTTGTCTAAGGATCACGCCTCCAGAAACGGTTCTGGAATTCACAAGCTCTTCCCTAGGGCAGCAGTTCTCAGAGTCTTTGGTCTCCTGGCTCTTTTATAGTCTTAATGATTATTGAGAGCCTGGTGCCAAAAAGGTTGGGGACTGCTACACTGGAGTTAGTGTCTATTTTGGAGGGTGTCACTGATATTGGAGGCTATCACACATATTGGAGGCTATCACTGATTTCTGTAGCCTGAGAATCCTTGGCTTTCCACTTTCATTGAATATTTTGCTAAGTAAATAAAAGGTACTTGTCCAAAGCAAGACAATTAGCCCCTACCTCAATTTTTAAAATGATGGCACTCACTACTTCCTATTTATAGTGTGATTGCTGAGCTATCAGAAATGCGTGTAGGTCAACTCACAGCAGTGATTTTAATGTTTGCATGAGCCCCATCATCCGATTTTGAAGAGTGTGCGGTCATACAGCTTTTCATCCACCCATCCTTGACCTCTCTGGAAAAGAGGAACAAGTAAGTAGCTTTCCTCCTGCACCAGTTTATGTCCATCCTGCTGGTGTGCCACTCATGCATTTCCCTTTCCTTAGAGCCCTGAAGCTTTAGTCTTGTAAAGAATCACTTAGGGGCGCTCTGCCCAGTCTCTGCCCTGGAAAGAGATTTGAAACTCGCAGTAAGTTTCAAAAAGGCTAGGCACAGAGGTTTAAGCTACTCTCAGTCACTATTTCATGCTGCCAAGTGCAAAGCACTTTTTATCAGCTCTCCCCACCCCAACTGTAGAGAACATTATCAATCCCGAAGAAGCTCAGAGGCTCACTTTATCTATCCACCGGGGTCAAACCTTCTTCATTCTTGTTTGTATGTGACAGATGTACAGTATGCATACTTCGGTGTAGACATAAGAGTACAAGTATTCCATGTCCTTTCTTGATTTATATTCTACCCATACGCACCAGTGTTGCACAGTCCCTGTGCCCCTAGGAAGTCCTTGGTAGCCGAGCCCAAGCCTCCACAAGAGGAACAGTGTTCCTGCAGCCCTGCACCACCCCCACGTGATATCTCATTAGAAGGGCATTCAAAGAAGAACATTAGCTGACAAGGCTCTTTGAAGAATTTTTTCCACTCCCGCAAGAGTATCTTCCCAAAGGGAGATTCAGATCACTGCTTTGGTTTGTTTAGTGCTTTAACTTTAGTTTGCAGCTACTCTTTTGCAGGAAATCAATCAACAAATATTTAATCAGCACCTACTATGTATCTATCACTCGGAGCCTCTCCAAGTGAGAAACAAGGGAGACTACAGCATAATCTTTGCCCTCAAGGAGAACGTGACCTACTTAGGAAGACAAAGCTAACACAAAACAATTAAATGCTACACTGTGTGGATCTAAATAAGGGGGAGAGTTGTGGAAAACTATACCCTAGAAGAGACAGAATTTGTCTTAGGACTTGAAAATGTATGGGATTTAAAGGAGAGGAGAGAGGTCACTGAAAGCAAAAGGAGATCGTATAACACTCAGGAGACTGCACCAATTAGAAAGAAGGTAACACCCCAGGAAGTCTTGGGAAAGAGGGTGATTAGAGACCAGAGTGTGGAAAGTCAAAGACTTCAGTAAATTGAATGCAACCTTGACGTTTTCTGTACTTTATCATTTTAGAGTTTTCTTCATATTCTTTCCTTGAAAAATAGGGCATATTGTCACCAAGGTGTGATGGCTGAGATGTCTGGAATGATGTGAGGTATATACATTGCCTGAAATTCAGTTTATAGCTATGAACACTGCCCTTTTTTTCAAGTTTTTTAAAAAAGTATTATTAAAACAGTCAAACAACAAATGGTAAAGACATTAATCTTAATGACTTTTTAGGGTAACTGTTTTTACCCTGGCTCCTCTGAGCCCCAGAATTCCAAAGGAGGGACCCCAGGAGCATCCCATGGGAGATGAGATGGAGATAATCCCAGTGAGAGCTTGGCTGCCTGAGGCAACCCTGCTTTTAGCCACTTGTTATTGGGTTTCCATTTAGGATTTCCAAACATAAATAAATCCCTGGTGCAAAGAAGTTTTTGGTGACTAGTCATTTGTTATGTCAAAGCATTTATCAACTTATTTGGGTTGATTCTTCCTTTTAAGGAGGCGCGTATATAGACACACACACCTCTGTAATTACAACATGATTGATGGGTTCATAAACTCATGCCCTTATTTCTCAAGAACTTGTTGAAGGCCCACTACATACTTAGCACCTACTGGTCAACATTCATATAAGGGATGAAGCTAGACTGATGGTCTTTGGCCTTGAACTCCGGGATGAGGAAATGGATGTGAGGAAGCTGATTAATGACAATGATGATGACAATGATGACACCAAGGCTGAGCAGGTACTGTATGCCAAGCATTGTGTACCAAATACGTTATCTAATTCAACTTTTGCTACAATCTTATGAGATATTATTAAACTGAGACTGACTGAGATTTAAGATACTTTCCCACAGCCGTGCAGCTAGAAAGAGGTGGAAACTGACTTGGAAGGTCATACTCCCGGCCACATGGATGAATGGACATGGCTTTATAATGAAGACATGCTACCAGAAACATTCATTTGTTCTTTAAATATTATTTTACCCAAGTGGATATTTTCTGAATATTTCCTTTACAAATTCTCTCAGACTTTTATAGGTTAAATAACCATCATCTGGGCTCCTAAACAGAGAAGGGCCCTCCCGCCATATTTTCCCTTGCTTTGCCAGCCGATCCTACCCTCCTACTCTGAGTCCACAGCCAGCCAAACCCAAGACAATAAATTAAAATAAGAGAATGGAAACAAGACCTGAAGACCACTTTTAGAGAAAATAGGAACTACCAGACTCTAACACTGTATATTTTTCAAAACATACAACTATTAACTTCATCTCATAACACACACCCCATAACACTGTTAGTCCAGAATGCAAGCTCAGAAATCACATTATTTGCTAACAGGATTTGGGTACTTGCTGTTGTCACACTGCAATAAAGAAAAAATAAAGAGATGTCTAAATTATTCCCAGAAGATGGGATTTCTTACAAAATTGCCCACTTGTGCCATAAGTTACCATTACTCTCATGGTCACTAAGAGCAAACACGTGCATACTTTGCAGAAGTCAGCACAATTACCTGGGCCCTAAGCGATGCCTTATTTGTTGGTTTCAGCAATGCATTATCAACAGAGGCAGGAGGAAGAAAGTGAGACTATAGGGTGCCACCAAGATGTTCCCTTGTTAACATTATTTCAGTACACTATCATTTCTACCAGAGAGCTTTAACAACATTTACTTTTGTCCTATGAATCAGGTGGTAGGACATCAAAACAAAGTATTTTATTAGCATAAAACAATATTAGCATAAACAGAAAGGGAATCAGGATATCTTGGGGATGGGAGAAAATAGCTCACATAATATGTGGCCCACGGATTTCAGTTGACTTCACTGTAGCTGATAAACTGTGAAATTTCCATAATAATATAGGACACAGAAAGCAAACAACAATTTTATTTGATAGGGAAATTGCATCCTTATACTGGATATAAAATTCTACAGCATATTCAATGATATTTTCAAAGCATTGAAAATGTAGACATATGTTTTCATTTTTTAAATGCAGTTGTAATGTAAATAATAAATCCACCACAATTTGGCTAGTCCAGGGACTGCTAGCATCATTAACTCAGAAACCCAGAGATACAAACGCTCTACTTATCCTGCTCTGCCCTCAGCCAGAAGTCTCCTATAACTCTGTGGATGTTTATACATGCCCTCTGCTTCATCTACATTTCTGTCTTGCTTAAGGGTCTTCTGGGGTTCCCCATTGCTATTTGTATCACATTTTAACCAGTCATTGCTCTTTGATGCCCTTCTTTCTCCATGCCTGTATACTTTTATATTTCTTCCTACTCTCTGCCCACTCTTTCAATAACAAACCAAGTCCTTCTTCCCTCAGCTTCCCAGTACTGTCCATTATAGTAGATTGATTGAAAAATGGCCACACTTCTCCCTTTCTTGGATCTATGCCCTTTGAAATGTGACTTTGCAGCTCCTCTCATCAAGAGGGTTAGATTTGTAGTTTGCTTGGGCCAGTATGCATGCAATGGAAGTAACAGAAGACTAGACCACAACTAATCCTTAGGATGCCTTGTTTGTTTCCACTTTCCCTTGAAACTCTGCTGTTGCTGTGGGAATCAGTTCTTGTTAGCCTTCTAGAGGATGAGAAACCACGTGGAGGCAAGTCAAGGTTCTCCAACAATCATCAACCCCAAGAAGATCCACATAGTCAATTCAAGGTTGCAACAGACACATGAGGAAGACGAGATCCAAACCACCCAGTTGAGCTCAGCCTAAATTCTCAACCTCCAGAATCACATGCTGTTTTAATACGCCACTGAGTTTTAGCATGGTTTGTACACAGCAAGAGCAAACTGATACATCTATGTTATTGTGATTTCCTTTTACTTTCCTGCATTCATCACACCTGACAGAACACTATTTTTTTCAGGAATTCCAACAGCCTTGGAAAATGATATTCACCAACCAAACAAATTATACCTACCACTAACTCCCATATATGCATGCGTGGGTAGACAGGAAGTCACCAACCTAAAGGATATGCATGCTATTCCCAGTTTCTACCACCACCACCTTTATGATCTCTTTTAGTTTTCCTTTTGTGCCTCAATATGCTCTAACATGGGAATGAACATTTTCATTTGCCTACTATTGAGAAATTACTAATAAAAAACTATTTCAAAATTCTCATAGAGTACATAACATTCATTAAGCTTCCCAATTTTAAAACTGAAAAATACTTGCTTTCCTTCAAATTTACCCAGCAATGTGAAGTACCCCTGTGAGGCAAATAGAATTCAATCCATTGATACCCATGTAGTTTACTAATTCAGCCCTGGAAACCTGTAGAATCTGAACCATAGCTATTGTAAGACAGGAGCTCTCAGATAGTGTTTTTACCACCATAATTAACATTTATCCAAATTACAGTATGCATAGCACCTTGCTTCTTATTCCTCCCCTAAAATACCACAAAATTTTATCTTTGTACCTGTGTTTTTATTGATTTATGACCAAAAATTAAATTTGTGTACAACAGTCACACCTTTATCAGATGAAAAAAACTGCAGGCATTAAACTTACTGATTTAAAAATATACTACAAAGCTACAGTAACCAAAACAGTATGGTACTAGCATAAAAATAAACACACAGATTAATGGAACAGAATGGAGAGTGTAAAAATAAATCCATGCATATATGGTCAACTAATCTTTGACAAAGGTACCACAAAAACACAATGAGGAAAGGATAGTGTTTTCAATAGTGTTGAGAAAACTGAATACCTACATGCACAGAATGAAATTGGACAATTCGACCCATAACTTACACCATACACAAAAATCAACTTGAAAGTGATTAAACACTTAAATGTAAGACCAGAAACTCTAAAAACTTCTAGAAGAAAACATAAAGGAATAACTTTTTGACATTGGCATTGGTGATTATTCCTTGGGTATGAAACCAAAAGCACAGGCAACAAAAGCAAAAATAGACAAGAGTACACCAAATTAAAAACCATCTGCACAGCAAAGGAAACAATCAACAAAATGAAAAGAAAAGGCAGCCTAAAGAAAGTGAGAAACTATTTTTAAACTATATAACTGATAAAGAGTTAATATCGAAAATATATGAAGAATTCCTACAACTCAACAGCAGAAAGAGCAATTAATATGATTAAAAAATGGACAAAAGGCTCAAATAGACATTTCTCCAAAGAAGATATACAAATGGCCAAGAGGTATATGAAAAGGAGCTCAACATCATTAATCATCAGAGAAATGGAAATCAAAGCCACAATGAAATATCACCTCACACCTGTTAGGATGGCTACTATAAAACAAACAGGCAAACAAAAGAGAACAAGTGTTATCAAGGATGTGGAGAAAAGGAACCCCTGTGCACTGTTGATGAGAATGTAAATTGGTAAGCCACTATGGAAAACAGTATGGAATTTCTTCAAAAAATTAAAAATAGAGCTACCATATAATCTAGCAATTCCACTACGGGATATATATACAAAGGAATGGATATCAGGATCTCAAAGAGATACCTTCACTCCCACGTTCATTGTAGCATTATTCACAATAGCCAAGTTATAGAAATAACCAAAATGTCCATCAAGAGATGGATAAGGAAAATGCATTGCATACATACAATGAAATATTATTCAGACTTAGAAAAAAAGAAAAAAGAAAAGAAAATCCTACCAATTGTGACAACAAGGATGAACCCAAAGGACACACAAGGGAAAATGCTACATGATACCACTTACGTGAGCACTCTAAAATAGTCAGACTCATAGAGGCAGAGAGTAGAATGGTGGTTGCCAGGGTCTGGGAGGAAAGTGGGGAGTCATTAGTCAAAAGGTACAAGATTTCACAAAAGAAATTTTAAAAAGAAAGAAAAAATAAATTCACACCTTTATCATTGACAAATCTCATTGGCTTAGCATAGCACATACGAAGCACATACGAAGAATTGAATCATTTTGCTTTAAACTGAATTTAGCTTGAACATTGCTGCAATTATTTATATAATATATATTAAAAGAATATGTCAATATTATATGGACTTTGCATATATTAACTGTACACATTCTCACTTTTGTGGATAGTCAAAGAGAGATTGTGAAAATAATTTCTTATAAAATGTATTCTTAGATGCCATCAGAAAGTATTAATTAGGATTAGGCTTGATGCTAATAAAAACTCAAAATAACAGTGACTTATGATAGAGGTTTATTTATTTCTCAAGTAAGAATTCAAGTGTGGGCAAAGGGCTGTAAGGTGGCTTGCTCCCTAAAGTCCTAGGGATCCCGGATCCTTTTAGCTTATAGTTCTCCCATTTCTGATGTACAGCTCTGGCCTCATGATACAAGATGATAATTAGAATTCCATCCAGCATATGCACATTTTAGGCAGCATGATGAAGAAAAGGACAAAGAAAAAAGGGCAGGTGGGGAGTGGTGGCCCATGCCTGTAATCCTAGTACTCTGGGAGGCCAAGGGGGGAGGATCGGTCTATCGCTTGAGCTCAGGAGTTCGAAACTAGCCTGAGCAAGAGCGACCCTGTCTCTTCTAAAACTAGAAAAATTAGCTGGGCATGGTGGTATAGGCCCGTAGTCTCAGCTACTTGGGAGGCTGAGGCAGGAGAATCGCTTGAGCCCAGGAGTTTGAGGTTGCTG
>CAUYRT010017992.1:0-41597 GCA_963574885.1 Lepilemur ruficaudatus
TTAATCTCTTCATCACTTACAAGTTCAAATCTTAAAAAAGAATGGTGAAAGAAATTGTTTTTCACTATTTCCTGAAATATACAAGAACTAAGAGGAGCAGTAACCAAATGATTAAGTGCCACCAAATTGATTTAAAAATTCCATATACTTTCTTTGAATCACCATAAAAAATTTCTGAATAGAAAATGCTTTTGCATATTCCATGGATTTTGATTATGATTATTCAATTAAGTGTTTACATCTATTTACTTGTATCTGCCTACCTACCTATACTGGTGCAAATTGAATCCATCACTAATGTAGCTACCACCCCATACTTAGACATGTAGTACTGTAGCATCCAGAGACAATAGAAGGGGGAAAAAAATCTTTCATTCATAATGTCAAAGTTGTTATGTTCTAAATCTTTTTGTGTAAGCAAATGATATTAGTGATATCAAAAAGTCCACAAATATTGCTTAATTTACCTACACAATTCATTCATTCATTCATTCATTTAATTATTTATTTAGTTTACATAATTTTCTAGCCCTCTCAAAAAAAACAGGGAAACTTAATACATTTTGCAATCCACATTTTAGTTAGAGAATAAAAAAATAAACAAAATATATTTAGTACAATTTTTAAAAAGTAAGAAGTGTCATGGAGCCAAATAAATTAATAGAGAAGGGTATGAGAGTGCTATTTCACATAAGTTAAAGAAAGAGAAAGACTTGATAATTGAACAAAGAAAGTTAAATGAAATAAGGCAATGAAGAATATCCCAAAGAGAGGAGAAAACAAAGCCAAAGACCCTGCAGAGGGTCTGGTGAAAGGACAATGAGCAAGGAGAAGAGTAGAAGAGAGGGTGTCATAAAAGTATCAAGGAAAAGATTGCATGGGGCATGGGAGACTATGGCCCTAAAATTTTACTTCACAATTTGTGAGATGCCATTGGAGAAGTTGGGTGAAGAGAGTAAAAAACTCTGACTTAGGTATGAAAAATGATATTAGTACTGTTATAGAAAGCGAGCGGAAGTCAAGAGATCAGTAAGGAAGTTTCTGTAATACCTGTGATGAGAAATGATGATGGCTTGAACTAGTGTGGAAGATGTGGAAGAGATGGAAAGTTTTCAGGTAGCCAGATTTTCTGATGCTTTGGGTATGCAATCTAAGACAAAAAGAGGAATCAAGAATTTGTTTGCTTAAAAAACTTGAGTTCATGGAATATCCATTTATTGCAATGAGGAAAATTAGGGAATGAACTAATTTAAGATGGTGTTTTTGTTAAAGATCAGTCACAAAAGCTTAAAATATTCCAGAGTTTGTGTGTGTGTTTTCTTTTTTTCTACTTTTAGCACAGAGATTTTAATGCTAGTAATTGCTTAAAATTGTGTTGGAAGCACAGGGAGTTCTTACGGTGGGAGAATTATGGTGCTTATTAATGCTGTTCCCAAAATATCTTCAAATTCCTGACAACCTTTGAGAAATGTGTGGCCAAGTGACTTTCTTGGGCCAATAAGATGTAAAAATAAGCTCTAGGACCCAGTACATCAACTTTAATCTCTATCTCTGCCAACATAGCTGACAATGTTCCAGATGATCGATGCTCTATGATTTTGCATGTCTGAGTTAGGTTGACATGGAACAGAATCCCCAGATGACCCAGTAATGAATATATAGTCTGAGTAGTAAATAAGTGAGATTTCTGCATTCAAATATTTTGCTTGTCTCTTCCATTGGAAGAACACAATGAGTAAGCCATCTGGAAAAGGAAATTGGGAAATGCAATTTATAAGTTTTCTACCTTGAAGGTAGAAAGAAGATATAGAAGGGTGGATGTGGACTTGAGAGATAAGGCACTTTTTGGCATTGTCCACTACTTTGACTATTTAGTAAAATAGAATAGTCATGCTTCTTCCAAATAGAATGCAACTATCTTTTGCCCAAAAGAAGACTTGGTCACTCTTATGAAAAAGGAAACCAAAGTCATCAGTCACTGCATTTTTCTCCTAGTGACAATGATATCTCCTCTAGTTTATTTTCTATTGATAAAGATATCATTACTTTTTTCAAGCCCAATCATCTTAGGTAACAAATCCCAAAAAGTCTCTTTCCTCAGAGTCTTTCTGGCTGGATACTTTATCAGTCAGTGTTCAATCAAGGAATTTTAATGTAGGTAGTTTAATTTATGAATTGTTTTTCTCTAAAATGTAATTGAAAGACTGTAGAAACAAGAAGGGATAGGTGAGATTCCAAAACTATGAATAACTACAGAAATTCACTACTACTTTCAGAGCTGAAGGATTATTGGGGCAATGAGATTACTCCAAGTCTGAGATTTCTTTCTCAGCTGAGGCTGCTGTCTTTGAACTGGCTACACAGAAAGCCAGGGGCTTACATCTACTCACTCTGTGCAGCTGCTACCATTGGCATGACTGATGTTACCCCAGTCCTAGTGCTCTCTCCATCTCTCTATTGTTACTCCTAGACCCCTGTATTTTTCCCAATACTCCTATTCCCATGTGTTTTTCTCAGTATCGTTTAGACAGCCATTGCCAGAGACATTCTCAGAAGCCATAAAAATATTTTATAACTTTTACCACCTTCCAATCTCCTGCCAGTGTCTCACATCAGCAGAAACTAACAGGAAGCCATCTGGCAAGAGAGTCTGGAAAATGTAGTATCATCCCAGACTGGAAATGGACATTACTTTAAATGGATTCCTACAATGCTAACAGATACTAAACACTTCTACAGAAAACGCAGTAAAGACAATAGCTTTAGGCATGCTACATTTGAGAGCCAATTGTAAATACTGGGTGGATAACTAGATAAATGTCTAATATTCAGGATAAAGGTGTGGATGAAGGTAAAATCTTGGAGTTAGGTGGCATATAATCTATATATGACCACCTGGGGAATGACTATAAATAAAGTAGATAATTTGCGCTAGGACATAAGCTTGGGATACTCTTCAAATTTTACATATCAGCTAGAAGAGAAAGTTCCATTAAGACAGATTAAGAAGGACTAACAAAAAAAATACAAGGACATCCCACTATTGCAAAATTTAAGAAAAGTAGTGTTTCAAAAATAAGGGGCTAATCTCATCAAATGCTGCAAATCAGGCCCGGCGCGGTGGCTCACGCCTGTAATCCTAGCACTCTGGGAGGCCGAGGCGGGTGGATTGCTCAAGGTCAGGAGTTCGAAACCAGCATGAGCAAGAGCGAGACCCCATCTCTACTAAAAAAATAGAAAGAAATTAATTGGCCAACTAAAAATATATAGAAAATATTAGCCGGGCATAGTGGCGCATGCCTGTAGTCCCAGCTACTTGGGAGGCTGAGGCAGAAGGATTGCTTGAGCCCAGTAGTTTGAGGTTGCTGTGAGCTAGGCTGACGCCACGGCACTCATTCCAGCCCGGGCAAGAGAGTGAGACTTTGTCTCAAAAAAAAAAAAAAAATGCTGCAAATCAGTCAAATATAATGAGGGCTGAGAACTAACAGTAGCTTGGACAATGTGGAAGTCATTAGTGACCTTGGTGAGAGCTACTTCAATGTTATTGTGGGGACAATTAGATGAGATTTGAGGGTAATAGAAGGCATGAACTGATGGCTGTGAATACATACAGTATGAGGTAATTTTGTTTGAAATGAGAGGATGATAGAAGTTGGAGAAGGATAGGGGACCAGGGAAATTTCTTTAATCTTTATTTTTAAGATAGGAGATAATGTAGAATATTTATGTACTGATGTAAATGACATAGTATTGAGAAAAATTAATGTGGAAGAGAGTGAACCTGTAGAAAGAAATTCTTCGATTTAGTGATATTTGCTAGAATCCAATACACAGGGGAAAGAGTTTGCCTAGTATAGGAATAGTGACAATTTATCTATATATCAAAAACTAGCTGAACATATATGTCTTTCAAAATTACCTAAGTATATTTGGTATTGGGGAGGTGTAAAAGTTATCTTCTGATTAATACTTTGCTCTTAGTTAAGAAAAAGTGTGAAAGAAAAAGGATCCCCTGACATTAAGAAGCAGCAGACTAACAGCTCAGTGTTGTTAGAAGCTGTCCTTGCATTCCCTGCTAGGCCTTTATGTTTTCTTATTGAACATAAGGAATGTCACAGAACAACATTAGAAAAGGTCACCCTGGAACTGTGATGTAGTGAGACTAAAATATGAAAACAAAGAAACAAACAAAATATCACCTCATGATCTTGTGTAAGCACAGATAAAATGTAGATCGTTGTGTAAACTACAAAAATACCAAATATCCTTTTTGATATTTGGCTGAAGGGCATTGACATAGGAAGGTTATTAGTTGAGAAGAAGGTGAGTTATGGGAGTTTGTGGAGATAAGAAACAACCTGTGAAATAGTCATATAGGAGAATGAGACTATTAACTAACTTCAGTCTAGAAGGAGTAAGTTTTAAACGTTATGGACAGTGCTCTGAAGGTAGGGTGTTTGAAGTTGAAGTTGAGATTTGGAATGTGAAGCATTTATTATAATGAGAAGTTTTAGGATATTTTCTTAGTCGTGTAAGGTGGAGGAAAAACGAATGTAATTGTGGACAAGGAACTAAGTGTCCAGGATGCTGGTTGGATCATTCAAATATATAGTGCACTTTTGAAGAATGATGGCCAAGACAGTCATAGAGTGAATGTCAGTAAGGAAGATGTTAAAACTGTACTTGAACAAGAAGGACTAATTTACAAGGCTACATAGGGAGTAGTGGTAGAGTTTATGTCTGATAAACATAAACTTTGATGGAGCTGATTCAGGGGAGAGGGTGCTTGGGGGTATATTTATGATAATTTGAAGGTAGAAATTAAGAATAAAAGAATCATCTACTCTAAATGGGAAAGAAGCCATCTACAAGGGGTATAGTGGAAGAAGTGACTTCAGAAGAGAGTCAAAGCCAAATTAGAGAAAGGAGGTGAAGGGATTGTGCAGAGAAAAGTTTGAGGATGTAGGATGTGATGCCCCACAATGACAATTCTTGACTTCCAGTGATACAACGAAAGTATTTGTGGATTAGAAATGCAATAGGATGAGTCACATTTTGGGATATGCAAAATCATATGAAGATTACAATCTGATTGTTAGAGGATGGTAAGACAGAAGTAGATTTCTGCTGATGTCAGAAATGTCAGCCATGATGAAATGAATCTTACTGATCCCCTATGAAAGCAGATGACAAGTTCTATATGGAAACCTCTTCTTAGAACAAGTGTTTTCAGAATTTTTGAATAGTATGGTAAGAAATGTTGGGGAAAGGAGTGAAAAGTTTTGATCTTAGAAGAAGCATGTCTTAAATTATTTGGGGAAATTAACAGTGTGCAAAACAAGTTATTCTGTTTATTAGGCAAAAACACTAGGAAATTTTCTAGCATTTGGAAAATTAAAGCAACAAAGATCTGGAAAGAATTATAGTATGGATACTCTGGTATAAATTTTAAACCAAGAAAGGTTATAGCTTTCCCTTACCAAATTTCCCCTTTTAGAAATACTTATTAGAACTAATAAGTCACACAATACAAATAAAACATCAGAAAGCAAAAATGTTAAAAAGCTATATTTCATAAGAAATTTTTAAACAAATGTTCTATCCATAGTCTGTCCAAAAACTGTTTAAATGGCTTTGTGTGTACTTCCATCAGATCAGCTATGAAATCATTATGGTGCATATGAAATAATGATATAATTAGGTCATCTTAGCCCTTGACTTTCCTAAATTTATTTTAGCATGTTCTTTCCTTTTTAAAATTAAGTTAGAGACAACTATTAAAATGTTGCCTCTACTTAAAACATGTGGAAGAGACCAATATTAGATACTGCTAAAAGTCTGAATTAAATAGAAGAATTCAGACAGTTTTCACTATTCAGGACAAGACATATATAGTAAGGCAGTCAATTTTTTTGACAACTGTTACAAACCCATTTCTTTTGGTAGTTTGTGTGTGTGTGTGCTTGCTTATTCATGTGCATGAAAGTATGGTATGTGGGTGTGACAGTGTTTACTAACATGGTTTTGGGTTTCAGGATCACAATTCACATTTCTTTGACATTATATCAAAGGTATATTTCTTAGAAGATAGGTACTTCTT
Organism: Lepilemur ruficaudatus; assembly: GCA_963574885.1. Lineage (NCBI taxonomy): Eukaryota > Metazoa > Chordata > Mammalia > Primates > Lepilemuridae > Lepilemur > Lepilemur ruficaudatus. The sequence goes on from CAUYRT010017992.1 coordinate 6,101, forward strand.
CATAGAAATAGCTATACCTTAATAACACTAATAAAAAGAAGGGAGGTTACGCTGAGGCAGAAATAAGTGACATCCTTTATAGTATTTGAAAGGATCACTGTTGCCCAGTATAGTAAGCTTTTATTTTTCCCCCCTCTCCTGTAGTAATTTTCCTTCATCTCTTGTATAATAGTGTACCATGAAGTGACTTCCAGGAACATGTCACAGATTCAATCAATTTGGAATGACACAGCACTATCATTCCCATAAGTGTTCAAGCACTTCCAGGAATGATTAAAAAGCATGGCATTGCCCACCAACTGCTGGAGTGACATGTACATTTTGAAGAGGATAGCTCTATTGAGCAGTTATCAATTGTAAAAATTTTTGAAAATAATGACTTTTGTATTTTTGAGGATATTTTAAATACATGATTTTTATGTCTAATATGCCTCTATCATAGGTCTGTAATTCTCTCCATAAGCCACAAATGAAAAGCTGTGAAACAGAGTCAGATAAAGGTGATATATTTGATATCTGATATTGTCTAATGATTTTTAATTAAAATGTATTTAGATTTGAGGATATTAATTTTATACTGGTAACAATGCCAAATGTCAGATGAGCAAAACTAAGCAAATCATTACGTACATTATAGAGACTATTGTTAACCCATTTTAATTATTTCTATGAACTTTTATTCCTCATAATCTCATATAAAAAGATATACTGAGTTGTTTTTCAATGGATAAAGCTAATAATGAGTTACACTTATTTAAAAATATGATGCTAATGTTGATATATATAAAATGGGTGACACACAGTTAACCACTGCGACATACTACAAAGGACTAGCGACTGAGAAAACAATCACCCTAAGGATATCTATAAGGAAAGAAGTCATTTTATCAAAAAGATACCTGCACTCGAGTGTTTATTGCAGCACAATTCACAATTCACATCTGCTACGATTGGAATCAATCCAAATGCTCATCAATTCATGAATGGATTAACAAAATGTGGTATATGTATACCACGCAATACTACTAAGCCATAAAAAATAATAAATTAATGCTTTTTGCAACAATTTCATCCTAAGTGAAGTATCTCAAGAATGGAAAAACAAATACCACATGTACTTGCTACTAAATTGGAACTAACTGATGAGCACACATGTGCACAGAGGTAAGTCAACTCAGTGGAAATCAAGCAGTGGGGAGGGGTTTTAGAAAAGGGTTTGGGCAAAACCTACCTAATGAGTACAGTGAACACTATCTGGGTGATGGGCACACTTATAGCCCTGACTGAAGCATTACAAAAATGATCCATGTAACCAAAAACATTTGTACACTCGTAATATTTTGAAATATAAAGAAAAAAATTAAAAGATAAATAAATATATATATAAGATCATAATAAGTCCCCCCAAAATAAGAAAAATAAAAATAAAAATGTGTTGGTAATGTGCCCAGAATAAAACTGTTAGTTTGCTTTATCTGTAAGCTTTTTTGTCAGTGTCTTTTAATCTGAAGATGGAAACAAAAAGTTGCAACTATGTATTCATAAGCAAATTAAATGGTTTTAATTCTTCACTATTTGGGTATCTTTGTGAGGACAATTCCTAAAGGAAAAGAAATTTTGTTTGAATGGGACCAGTGGTTTGCTTTCATTTCACTAGAAGAACTAATAGCGCTAGATATGCATTTCTATTTTATAATTGAAAATATGAAGCAATGCTCCAAAAGGAGTTTATTCACATTCAGATATGTTCTAAATTTCATTTAAAAAAATGATACATAGACAGATTCAAGGAGAAGGGCACAATCGTGATTGCATTTTATTCAGCAAGTGGAAAGATTAAAATATATAAAGAAAATATAACTGGATGGATATTCTTGAAGTTTATGACTTTTGTTCTTTTATATTTTATTTTAGAATACTCTTACTTTCCAACAAACAGTAAGATACTATGTCAAGGGATACATAAACATCCATTATAACCATTGCATATGTCTAGAGGAAGAGTCTAAGAACAATATTACTTTCCAGAGGCACTTAGCAAACTTCTCTAGGCTTACTAGCAGAAATTTATTTCACACCCATCCTGGAATGGCTGTGTAGTCCTGGGGATAGTCTGTGCTTCCTCACTGTGCCTAAATTCCTGCAAGTGTCAATGTCAAGAAACACAGGATTACTGTTACATCAATCAGGTCCACACCTTCAGTTAGGGATATACAATCTTCCGTTAGTATTATATTTCAGGTACAATGGGAATGATTAGGTACCAGATCTTCTATTACAAAACTCTCATTTATTAAACACACATACACACGGAAAACAAAAACAAACAAAAAAACTCTGAAGGTCACTGAAGTTCAATGGCTTTGCCAAGGTCATGCAACTAGTTTTATGAGTCTGAAGTGAATTAAGTTATGTAAAAAAGCTTGGCACACTAAACAGCATCATATACCTCCTCATCTCAGTGTCATCGTTCCTAAATTCCAGTGAAATCTGACCCCACATGTAGGTATGACTCAATATTTCCTGAATCATGTACTTGGCAAAGTATTCTTAAAAATGTTATGCTGAAATGTCTTAAGAACGTAAAAATTTAATTTTAAACAAGTTATTAGAAAAATATGAAATTAATAACATATTGATGTGCAAATAAGGCTTAAAACAACCAGTGAGGTACAGGGCAAGGGCTGGGCAAGGCTGATTACAGTTTATCTTGGACCTTCTTTGTTGCTTGTCAGTTCTTATCTCTTCCCTCCTCCTTTTCCTACATTATAGATCAGATTCTGTGATCCCAGTACCGTGTAGTCTCGCCATATTTTCTTTCAGTCATAGATATTAGCATATTAAACTAATTTACATAACATTCAAATGATTGAATAAAATGTTTGTAAATTAGTTCCATAATACACATGAACTAAAGAAGATATTTTCTAATTTAAGTACACATAAATAAATCTGTCAGATAAGATCTAAGCGTCTAAGACTGTATTTGGCAGTTATAAAATTTGTAACATAAAAGAAACAGAGTAGGAGAACATATTTTAAGTCTTCAGCATATGGAGTTAGTTCAAAGCTGGAAATGGCACAGAATGATTATGAATTACTATTGGACAGGATTCAAAATGTAAGCTAATAATAGGCATATATTAGTTCACCTGGCTAGAAAACTAACTGAGCTATGAAATAAAATGAAGACATTAATGGGACATTTTAATTAGTGATATTGTGCGTACTAAGGATAAACTGTTTGGAGAGGGCACTTTCTAAATTATCCACTGGAGGATCAGGCAGTAAATGATAACTATATGTTATTATTGCCAGGAACAAAGCATGCATATTTGACAAATTTAGCACTTTTCTCAATGTTTTAGAGCCTAACATACATTTTAGATTTTAGTTCATGATTCTTTTTTTTGCTAGTCATTCTAGATACGTCAAAGTTGCAGGAATAAAGATTCTAGGAAATAAAAAATATGTAACTTAAAAAATTATAACCAGTTTTTTAAAGCAAAAGTACTTATTTACTCTCATTTTAACATTTATTCTAAGAACATAAACCAAATATTAAAGTTCATTCTGTATCACCAATGCTCATGTTCTTAAAAATGCTCTTCATAATTTTTTTCATATAGTACAATAAAACTTATTTTAATGTAATACCATTTTATAATAGGAATGCCAGTTTTGTAAAATTAAAATGACTGCCTGGTAAGAAAGATTTTAATGATGCTTATGAGCTTTTTATGTCAATTATCACTAGGGTGTTGTACACTCTAATTCATTAATAAATGGGAGAGGAAGTAAGGCATGTTTTATCACCTATCATTACTCTAATAAAATGGAATTTTTTCAATGAGAGTATTAAGAGAAATTGCCTATTTCCATTTTTCCAGAAAATACATTTCTACAAAGTAACCTTGGCTTTGACGCATTCTGAAAGAAAGGAACTTTACTGTAGGTTTTATACCCATCTTCATTACACATATTTTCTTTATTTAACTCTAGCAGCAGCCATAAGCTTGGGCAGAGCTCCATTCCTCACCTGTCAAATATTCTGAAACTATGATCTATCATTGTTTGAATACACTATCATCCATTATATTTCCAAAGAGCCTAATTGCCAACACAATCATTGTTGGATTTTATAATGTTCTATCTTATCTGAATAGATTAAACTAATATTAATTTGCTGTCTTCCTTGTAGTAGGCACTGTACTGGGTACTGGCATTCCAACGACTTTCATTCCCTCTGAACACATTGCCTGAATTTCTATTTTTACAGGTTTTTTTTCCCCTGTCTATTTAAATTAATTTGCTCTCTCTGTGAGATTATACCTTCAGTATCTGTACACTACCCAGTACTCTCATGTTAGAGCCATTGGGTTTTCTCATCTGAATTTCTTTGCTCTGTTGGACATCAATTTCAATACTCCCCACGGAAGCAAATTTTCACCAAGAAAACTCCTTTTTTCATTTATACAATTCTAAGGACCCCAAACTGACAAAGGTTTTCTACTAGACCAAAATTGAATCAGCTTCTAAAATATCTCCTATCTGTTCACTCCCTTATAAAATCCAGTTCTACATTGCTGGTGGGACTGCAAACTAGTTCAACCTCTGTGGAAAGCAATATGGAGATACCTGAAAGTGATACAAGTAGATCTACCATTTGATCCAGCAGTCCCACTACTGGGCATCTACCAAAAAGAGCAAAAGACACTCTGTAAAAAAGACACTTGCACTCAAATGTTTATAGCAGCACAATTCACAATTACAAAGCTGTGGAAACAACCCAAGTTCCCATCAATACATGAGTGGATTAATAAAGTGTGGTATATGTATATCATGGAGTACTATTCTGCTATAAGAAACAATGGTGATATAGCACCTCTTGTATTTTCCTGGATAGAGCTGAAACCCATTCTGCTAAGTGAAGTATCCCAAGAATGGATAAACAAGCACCACATGTACTCACCAGCAAATTGGTTTCACTGATCAGCACCTAAGTGGACATATAAGAATAATATTTATCAGGCGTCGAGCAGACGGGAGGAGGGAGGAGGGGATGGGTATATACATGCACAATGAGTGCAATGAGCACCATCTGGGGGATGGACAGGCTTGAAGCTCTGACTCCGGGGGTGGAGGAAGGGGGGGGAAAGGCAACACATGTAAACTAAACATTTGTACTCCCATAATATACTAAAATTAAAACAAAAATCCAGTTTTATTTATTTTTATTTTATTTTATTTTATTTTTTTGAGACAGAGTCTCACTCTGCTGCCTGGGCTAGAGTGCCATGGTGTCAGCCTAGCTCACAGCAACCTCAAACTCCTGGGCTCAAGTGATCCTTCTGCCTCAGCCTCCAGAGTAGCTGGGACTACAGGCAAGTGCTACCATGCCTGGCTAATTTTTTCTATATATTGTTAGTTGGCCAATTAATTTCTATTTTTTTTAAGAGAAACGGGGTCTTGCTCTTGCTCAGGCTGGTTTCGAAATCCTGACCTTGAGTGATCTTCCCGCTTTAGCCTCCCAGAGTTCTAGGATTACATGCGTGAGCCACCACGGCCGGCCAAAAATCCAGTTTTAGCAAAGAGCCCTGCTAAGTCAGTTAAGCAAGATCCCCACCCCGCCTCCATTATCCTCTATGTGATAACTGATCACTGTCTTCAGCAAGAATCCTGTTACATTGGCTTAGTCAGAATCCCTCTTACCTCTGATATTTCCTCTTAGTAATTTTCCATCCATTGACCCCTACCCGGCTCCTTGGCTATAAATTTCCACCTTGCATTGTTGTATTAAGAGCCAATTTCTCTTTCACATTATAAAACCCAGTTGCACTGGTTTCTATATGTATCACTATGAATCTAAATAAAGTCTTTCTTACTGTGCTTTAACAGCTATTATTGAATAATTGATATTCATAGAAATCTACTTTAATAGTCCTCATGGCAGCAAACATTCACCAAAAATATATTTTACTTTAGCAATTCTAAATCACAGTGATGATTTTTAAATTTTTGCATTTTATAGACATATTTACTTAAACTGGTACACCTTGTTGTATGCATCTATTATTTTAACATTAATTTCCTTTGAATTTCCTTTGGGGAAACAATTACTCCCAATCTCAGTCTTTGCAATCGTGGATGGGAAACCACACCTCCTGTCTCTTCCCTGCCACACTGGATAATTTAATGTTGATTATGTGATTGAAGCCAAACCGGAGAAACTCAATCCAGACGCTTGGGTCAAAATAATAGGGAATGAAGCTCTCTCTTTCAGCTAGGTTTGTCAAAGCAGTAGAATTACATAATCTTCTTTCCATGAGGAATGGAGAGATACAAAACCCACTTGGAGAAAAACACCACTGAGTGAAAAATATATTTCTGATGTGATCTTTGATCACATAAAATTATTTATAATTGAAAACAGCTCTACCATTCAAATGTTCTGTTATTAGAACCTGAGCCAAAATGATATTTTATTACAAATAATCATAAATTTATTATGTGATTGGGTTTATGTCACTTGCAAGCAAAAGAGTCCTTAAGATACTTTCTTGACTTTGTAGTCATGCATGCATACTTTTCATAAACCCTCATTCATTTTTTTCCCACACACACCTGCAACAATCTAGGTACAATGCAGACATTTTCAGACTCTCACCATTGCTTAGAATTCTACTAACCATTTGTTTTTCACCCCAAGGCTCAGTCGTTCCAATAGTTTTCTCATATACCTTCTCTTTCTAGTGCCTCTAAATCCTTCCTGTTCCACTCATAGCTTAGATGACTATTTTGTACCTTGATGATATATTGACAGTATTTCTCCATTGACATCTACCATTCCCTTCACATCTGACTGTTTGTTTCCACATTCATTTTTTTTTTTTTTTTGTCCTTTTCTGCTCTCAATGGCATTTCTGCCCTATACTGTGTATTTCAATCTTTCCCTCACGGCCTACTCACCAATGACCTCAATATTATCTTCTGCTTCTCCACTTGCAAGTTTGGCCTCAAATATAAAAAAATCTGAGGAAAATTTAACTTAACCTTTGTTCTTTATAATTGGCTCACTAGATGTAGCCATTTGGGCAAGTTCATTTACCTCCCTGGGACTTCATCTTCTCATCTGAAAATTAGAGATACTCCTCAAAGCCTCTTCTGGGCGTTATTTTTAAGAAAATTTTATACTTCATATAAATAATGTTGCATGATTCCTTAGAACATTTATTTTTTCTAGTATTTTAATTTTTTAATCAGTTCTGCTTAATTATGCCTTTAAATATACTATTTCTATGAAATAAAATTATGTTTGAAAATTATCAGAGTATACTGTTACTTTTGTTTGTATATATATGGTATTATATCAAAGGTATAGATTTGTATATGTACAAATATACCAGTTTGTTTAGGTAGGTATACTATATTTTATAAAATTAATTTCTTTATTTGCATACTTTTTAATAAGTATTTATTGAGCCCCTGCTATGTTATAGGCAATGTTCTAGGTGCTGGTGGTAGAAGAATTAAAAAAAAACAACAATAACAATTACAAAGTGCTTCCCTCATAAAGTTTACATTCACTCTGTGGGAAATTAAAAAAGATAAAACATGATTATTCATATTTAATGGAATATTAATAAGCAAATATATTTCACACATATTAAAATAAAAATCCGTTTCACTTATATTTTCCCTTTGAATAAGCTTTCAGAAAATGGAGAAATTTTTACTAAAAGAAACTCACTCTCTCACTTGAATATCCACAGTACTCTTGATATAAAACTGGTTTCATTTTCTGAATGATGGAAACTGAAACAGCTTATTAAGGACATTTTAAAGCATATCTAAATAATGGATTGATTCACAAAGATAGAAATAAGATGTTGGCTGATAGGAAAAAAAAGTTTTGAGGTCTTTTGAAATATGGTGATGATAAAGTTACTAACCCAAAGACAATAAGCAGTGAATAATTGGCCAGTGTTTAAAGAAGCAAAATACTTTCTGGTCTTAAATTTTATAACTAATAGCCTATACTTCTGAGGTGGCTCACCAAAATTAGTGGTACAATCTGAACTGAGGAATGAAATCCTCTACCAATACTATTCATCACTTTGTAGATGAAACTAGACTAAGACTATCTAGCTCAGCAGTTCCTAGATGACATTTTTAAAAAAATATTAAATATCTTACTGGAATAAATCAGAAATATAATGCTACTTAAACTCAGGGATCTGTGTACTTACATGCAGACAAAAAAAATCTAAAATTGTTTCACTTCCACCTTTGACAGCACCTCTAAATTGAAACAAGCAAGCAATCTACAGAAGTGCCAATACTGTTCCTACTAAATAAATATTTAAAGAATATTGGTATGAAAGTGTGGAAAATTACTGGTCTCCTAGCAGGCATCAGTCAAGAATGCTTATAGATACCAAATTTAATGCCTTGATTTGTTGTTCACAAGCTTATAAAAGAAAATAGGATTTAACTTCAGTATGTGACAGCTTAGGAACTCTCCTAAGCTGAACTAGAAGTCATGAAAACAGATGTTGAGCTTTATGACATCTGTGAAATACAACCTTAGTTTGGATATATCAAACAGCTTTACCTATAACAGAGTATAATAGATGTTTATTGGTTTAACGTCTATAGAATTATCTAAGTTGTACATACTAATTATTTATTGATGAATATGCTTACGATTGGGGAAAAGTTCTATTATACTACCCAGATAGAGAGTTCTTTGTACACATGTATGCCATTTGTTTTTCAGTATCATACTTTACCATCAAATAGGCAAAGACAGTATTATAATCTTTAGCATTTTTATGTGCACTCGCCCTGAAACCAAAGATCTTCACTGAACAACCACATCAACAACTTTTGAGTCTATTGTCTCGCTTAACAACACTCATTCCCTAATTATTCTTACAAACATGTCTTCACCTCAGAAACTGGAAAAGGTAAATACTCACATTTTACGGATTCCCTTGGATGAAGGTTTGACAATGTGAATAGTAAAATAATTGTAAACACATGTTTCCAGGAGGCATCTATGAAAGTTATTTTTTCCCCATGAAATAATTGACACAGTTGATCTTCCCTTTTCCTTCTTGTTAATGACTTTTCAGCAGTCATCTTGCAGCCATGATAGAAATGTCAAGGAAATCAATGCGTTGTTTGCTTTGACATCATTGAATCACTAAACCAATACTAGCTGCCATCAAAGTGCAGCCCTTAAGCAAATAACTATATGAGAATATCCTTATTTATTAGGTTGTTCTAGTCCAAGCATCTGTTAGTTATCCCAAAAGTTGCTTACCAATACTGATGTTTTCTAAGTAATGATTATGAAAATATATTTGTTTAAATTAATTTAGGAACAATAGCATGTTTTTCAGACAGACCATGAGCCAGTGGTCATTAAATTGAGAAAATAAACCTACAGACTTTGGCTAATTCTTGCGCATTAAAAAATGATTTTCAAAATACATTCTATTATATCTTATTACTGTGTTATCATAGTCTGATATTAAGCAATTTGATAGATATTACAAACTAAGGAATACAATAAAGGTGTGTAAGAGAAAACAAATAAAAATAAAACAAGTGTAATATACAAAAAAATTGTGAGGAAATGACATGTGAACTTTTAGTTAGTGAAGCAAAATGTCAAATGCTAGACTGCAGGCAAACTCACCAAATCTAAATATATAGTCTAGGTCTGTAATTATAACTGGCTATAACACATTTACCAGAGCCAGTGTAGCAACATAAGACAATAATGGAGTTTTAAATTTATAAAACCTTGTTTTAAATGCTAGTTTTACCTCTTTTTCTAGCTCCATAACCTACTGGTTGATGGTGGGCTATTTACTTAACTTTTCTCATTCCAATTCTTCTCATTTGTAAAATTGTGAAAATAATACATTTGGACTCAAATGAAAAAATATAACACATGATTCCTTGTGTCATATTTACCATATAAATATTATTTAGTTTTCTTTTATAACATCTTTCTAAGTTGATTTACCATACTCTCATAAACTCTCATTTTTAATTCTAAAATCACTTTCTAGTGAGCCTGACTATGATATTGTCTAATACAATCTATCTTCTTGAACACTTTCTTAAGAATATTTATAAAATAAAAATTTTAGCATTTTATATTTCTTTAAAAAAATCAGTGGCCATCCTTTTGTAAATCAGTAGTTCCCTGTTAGGGGATGATATTGTCTATGTAAGATATTTGACAGTCTGTAAACTATTGATTATCACAAATGAGATATGTGTGGAGGTACTACTGGCATCTACTGGGTAGGGGCCAAGAATAGTGGTAAATATCCCATCATACACTATTGCAAGGAATTATCTCATTAAAAATTTCAGTTTGCTGCAATTGAGAACACTGTTATCTATTAAAATCACAACCATTTAGCATAAAAGGTCTCCATGGTCTAAATTTTGTCCACCTCTCCTGTCACAACCTCATCATTCATTGCATACTTTGATAATTCTTAATGGACTTGCATTATTTTTTTCTAAATAAATCAAAATATTTTTCTATTGCTGCTACCAAATAGCAAGGCTCTTGAATAAGTCATCCAACCTGACCACTTCTCTTAACTTACCTGGAATAGGTGGATTTGATAAACTCTAAAATCCCTCAAGCTTTAAAATTTATTATAATTTAAATTAAAAATTCAATTAGGAGGGATTTGCACTATATTAAATTATATATGTTAGTTAATTTTGTAATAATTATGAAAGCACAAGAAGAGTGTATAAAGATACTTTTTTTTGCAATTTCTGGAATAGTGGTTTACAATTTTAGAATTGGTAGAAGAAAACTATTGAACTAAGGACTCTAAATATTTGTACTTACTGTACAGATACAAATAAACTTTTTTATACATTAAGTTATTGGGTTAATACAAACAAATAATTATAGTTATGTTTTTATGTTAATATTCAATATATCCATACTTTTCTTTTAATATTAAGATAAAACAGGTGTTTTTTTCTCTAGCTATACAGAATCTAATGCTATCTTCAGTACAATGTTAAACTTAATGAATAGTGTTGATAGTGGTAAGAATCTTACTAAGAACAAAGGCTCATTCTCTTTACTGAAACTTGGTTTTGTCTAGTCTCAGAATGACTGAGTCAAAATAATTACATATTTGATATGAAAGAGAAAAATATCTGTCACATTACATTTAACTACCACCTTTAAATTCAGTGGAATAAAGGTGTGTTCATAGCTTGTGCAATAATTGAAAAAAACTAAATAGCAGAAAGGGGCATAAAGTGCATATTTTTCCAAGCAGGAGAAAGAGACAAAAAGAAGTAAGTCATCAGAGGTCACCAATAAAAATATGTCCACAAACCAGTCACAAAATATTCAGTAGCTTGCAGATCTAGCACCAAGATGGAAAGATTTGCTCTAAGATTTAGGAAAGTTTTTTCTTATATCGGCATTTATTTCCAGTGCTTATGTGAATACATATTCTCAATACTTACATTTATGAATATCAAAAAACTGAATAAAATTGATGCTGAAACAAACATATCTCCTCCTAGCAATAATAAAAGATTTTGTGGCTAGGTGGGCTATTTGAAAAAGAAGCCCAATTCAAATCAGGAAATTAATTTCAAATAAAAATTCAGCTTTTAATAATTAATAATTACTTATAAAATTTTATGGAATATTCACTTTTTTGTTAATTGTGTTCTAATAAAAATAATAAAAATTTAATCCAAAAGAATTTGAACACTTCAAACTTAAAAGTCACAAAAATTTAACACACTAAAGTTGCCCTCTTTCTCTCTCTCTCTCTCTGTAAGTAATGTCATTTTATCTTTTACTTCTGTGCTATGAGGCAGACATTACATTCTCTATTTCATACACAAACCAGAATCATGTATAAAATCATGAATTAAAAGAAAATTTTAGTGAACTAAAATATTATTCAAATTATACAGCAGATAAGTGAAAGAACTTGTATTTAACTCTATATCTTCTGATTAAATTGTGTCATGTTCAAAAAAATAAATAAATAAAAAAATTGTATCATGTTCATTCGATACACTCTGAACTTCAATGATAATGTATCTAAGGAAAATTTGAGATAAATCAGGTTTTAAGCATCCCTAACATACGTAGCACAATATTCTACTTTACTTCAACTTCATTAACACTTAAAAATTAAGTATGTACTTCTTGAGCTTAAAATGTCTTGGGATAAATATTAATAAATATATTTTAATAAAATATATTAAACCATTTCTTGGGTCAGGTACTGTGATAGATTTTATATACATCACTTTATTTAAACATTATGGTAATTGCAAGACATAAAATTATTATTTCTCCTCTTCTGGATAGCTAATTATGTAGCTCAGGGTAATTTTTTAAATGCCTGACATCACAGTTATTAATTGGCAAAATGAGATTAGAACACAGACTTTAAGTACCAAGACCCATGCTTTTAATCGCTAAATTCTATATTTTTTTAGTGTAAGTGGAGCTGATTATTTTAGACAATATTTTGGCAAATCCTTACATGTTAGTTTTTAAATTATAATTGGTAGACCTTTATCATTAGCTAACTCTAAATTTGCCATCTAGTAGGTGTGAAATAAGTACCATTTATAAGTTAAATATTGATATAATTAAGATTAAAGTTCATCCACAGCTCAGTTTATTTTGAGTGTTCTTTTTAGGGTTTATTTAAAAGTTTATCAGTAGGTATGAAAAAATGAAATTAATTAACTGTTCAACTAGAAAACAGTACTGTTAAAGACTAGAAAAACATATTTTGTAATATGTTATAAAATTGGTACAGCAAAAGCAGCACACAAAAATCAGTAGTGTTTCTATACACCAATAATGAACTGGCTAAGAAAAAAAGCAAGAAGACAATCCCAATTATAATAGCTACCAAAAAATTAAATACCCAGAAATAAATTTAACCAAGGAGGTGAAAGATCTCTACAAGGAAAACTACAACACATTGATGAAAGAAATTCCCAATGTAAAGACATGCCATTCTCATGGATTGGAAGAATTAATGTTGTTAAAATAACCATAATATCCAAAACAATCTACAAAATGATGCAATCACTATCAAAATACCAATGTCATTTTTCACAGAAATAGAAAAAAAAATCCTAAAATCTATATGGAACCCAAAAGGAACATGAATAGCCAAAGTAATCCTGAGCAAAAAAGACAAAATTGAAGGCATCATACCACCTGACTTCAAAATGTATTACAAGGTTATAGTAACCAAAATAGCATAGTATTGGTATAAAAACATAGACCAATAGAATAGAATCCAGAATCCAATAATAAATCTACATATTTATAGTCTACTGATTTTCAACAAAGGTGCCAAGAATATACATTGGGGAAAGGATACTCTCTTGAATAAATGGTGCTAGAAAAATTGAGTATCCATATGCAGAAGAATGAAACTGTACCCCCATCTCTCACCATATACAAAAATCAGCTCAAGGTTTATTAAAGACTTAAATTTAATACTCAAAACTATAAAACTACTAGAAGAAAACATAGGGAAAATATTTCAAGACATTAGTCTAGGCAAAAATTTTATGGCTAAGACTTCAAAACCACTAACAACAAAAACAAAAATAGACAAATGAGACTATATTAATCTAAAAGGCTTCTGTATAGCAAAAGAAACAATCAATAGAATGAAGAGACACCTGTTGAATGGGAGAAAATATTTGCAAAGTATTTATCTAACAAGGGACTCATATCTAGAATATACAAGGATCACAAACAGCTCAATGGTAAAATAGCAAATAATCCTACGAAAAAGTGGGCAAAGTACATGAATAGACATTTCTCAAAAGAACACAAATGGCCAACAGCAATATGAAAACATCTACATCATTAATCTACATCATTAATCATCAGGAAAATACAAATCAAAATCACAATGAGATATCATCTTATCCCAGTTAGAATGGATATCATTTAAAAAGACAAAAAATAACAGATGCTGGCGAGAATGCAGAGAAAAGAGAATTTTTTTACACTGTTGGTGGGACTGTAAATTAGTACAGCCACTAAGAAAACAGTAGGGAGATTTCTCAAAAAACTAAACATAGAAGTACTATATGACTCAGCAATTCCACTGCTGGGTATTTATCAAAAAAAATAAAAATAAAAGAAATCAGTAGGTCAAAGAGATACCTGCATGTGCATATTTATTGTAGTCCTATTCACAATAGCAAAGATATGGAATCAACCTAAGTGTCCATCAATGGATGCATGGATAAAGGGAATGTAGAATATATACACAATGGAATAATATTCAGCCATAAAATATGAAATAATGTCATTTACATCAACATGGATGGAACTGGCGGTCAGTATGTTGAGTGATACAATCCAGGCACAGAAAGAAAAGTATCACATGTTCTCACTCATATGTGGGAGCTAAAAAAGTTGATCTCATTAGGTAGAGAGTGAAATGATATATAGATAACAGAGGCTAGGAAGTGTGTGTGGGTGGATGGGGGATAAACAGTTGTTGGTCAGTGGGTACAGACAGACAGACAGATAGAAGGTACAAATTCAAATGTTCAATAGCAGAGTACAGTGACTATAGTAAGCAACAATGTATTGTATATTTCAAAGCAGCTAGAAGAGAGGACTTGAGATATTTCCAACACATAGAAATGATAAATACTCAAAGTAATGTTGAGAATTATCTTAGGTACGTCATAGCCTCACTCCTTACTTCCTCATATCTCTTTTCTTTGACCTGTTTATCTCTTTGTAGAAATGTGTTTCATTATACATTTTGATGTATTTATTAAAATTACTTATATTCAGAGTTTCTACTTTTTCTTGTGTCTGTTTTCATAAACTTTTTCCATAAATATTATCAATTTCATCTGAATTATAAAATTAATGGTATGATGTATCTAAGATAATTCTCAACATCATCATGACATGTGCTGATTCTTTATTATTTATATATCCTATTTTAGGTGGATTATTTCATTTAATTCACATGACAACCATAGTGTGTTTGTCTGCTTCAGCTGTTACAACAGAATACCACAGACTGGGTAGGTTAACCAATGGGAATTTATTTTCTCACAGTTCTGGAGGCTGGAAGTTCAAGATCAGGATACTGGAATGATTGGTTTCTGGGTGAGGCTTCTTTTCCTGATTTACAGACAGCTTCCTTCTTATGTGCTTACATAGCCTTTCCTCTGTGCATACAAACTCTAGTCTTATCCTCTTCTTATGAGATACTGTTCTATTGTATTAGGGCCCCACCCTTATGATCTCATTGAACCTTAATTATAATACCTTCTTAAAGGCCCTACATATAAATATAGTCAGTCACATTGGGCATTAAGACTTTAACATATGAATTTTGGAGACACACAGTTCATCCCAAAACATATATGAATTAGGTACTAATATTAATTTCCCTTTCAAATGGAGAAAAGGAGGTCCAAGAAGGTAATTTAAGTTGTACAAGGACAATCTAGAGAACTACCTGACTCTAAACCCACACTGTAAATACCCAATCAGAGGTCACAAGCTGGTGGTCTGACTCAGAGACCTGATTCATGCAATAAAAATACAGTTTTAAAATTAAATGTCCATGTCTTAATTGGAGTGAGGCATGTGCTTCCTGGGTCTCCATAGTGAGACCTACTGCTTATCTTCATGCAGAGAATTCAATCCCTTTGTCAGGTGCCCTGCCCCAGGAGGTAGCTGAGTTTGTGAACCAAAATAAGCATTCTGTTACCTCTTTGCTAAGCTCTGCACAGATATACTGGCGGTGAAATAGAGGTGAGTCATAACATTTATTACTTTTATTTCTCATGCCCTTCAGGAGGGAAAGATTTCTATGCTTCTCTGAGAAGACCCAACTCCACTTCTGTCTGGACTGATTGTACTGATTAGGAGAGTCAGTTGCTAATGGAGCATGGGGACATGAGGAGTGAGAGAGGCTAGAATATTTTCATTAGAGAGAGGAAGAAAAAGGAGGAAGGTACAGGAAATTGGGGGATTGGAGTTTGGGGAGGTATGAGGATTAGTGTTATTGGGGAGTTGAAATTGAGAGATAGTACTTTGGAGAAAAGTTGTCTTTATATGATGGTATGATAGTCCCTACTACTCCTGTGTTACTGAAAGTTTAGGCAGGCATCACATTCAATAAGAAAAGGATTACAAAAGCTACAGGATGCAGAAGGCTCTTCACCTTAACACCTAATGTTAGGGTAGCTAGCCTTGGTTCTGGGCTCATCTGCTAGGAGCATTCATCACTCAGCCCAGGCAGCTGTTAGGGTTTTCTGTTGTCATAACTTTATTTCCCATAAGAAGAGGCTATGTTTATTAAATATCATAAATTTTAATTATTCATTTGTTAATATGTTTATAATAAAAATTACAAATAAAGTGAATACTGTTCTAAAAATAGAAACAATTAACTAAAACATGCATTTCAATAATGATTACATGACTATTAATAAAGTAAATTCTAAAGTATTGCATAATGTGGACAAAAGGCCAAGCCTGTTAGCAATGTTTGCAATTGAAGTCTTTTTTTCACATTTCCTTTCAGAAAAAACAAAAAACCACTTCTCTCTATCACTATTAATACAATGTCTTCAGATTTTAGTTAACTTTAGTAAGACATTATTTTACACATTTGTGAATTTTAGGTATGTAATGAAGGATATAATACTGATTTTTTTTTCTTCTCAGAAATATTCTTAAAGAATTGAAATGAAAGAAATGTTTTAAGTTAAAAAACATTCAGTGAAAATATTTAATGGAAGTAACTATAGAAAAATTAAGAATGCACTAAAATACTGAGCAACACTGTTGTTGAAAACTGCAGTCTGAAACTACAGCATTTCCCAATCAGTTTGGGAATGCTTTTAAGTTAGCATTAATAGAGCCATGTATAATTTTGGCAGAATTAAATGTCCAGAGTGAATTAAGTAATACACCACTCAAATTTCCAAATTTCCTTGATCAAGAAAGTGAAACTGTTTTTTGTTAATAATAAATGCTATCAGTAACTGAACAAATGTATTTTAAACATCTATTATGTGAGAGGCACAGAGGTAAGCATTGCAACTGCGAGGTAAGCATTGCAACTGCAAGGTAACAGGGAAATTACCTCTACTATAGGTGATAAAAAGCAAGAACAAACACTGTGACTAAAAATTAAAGGTAACATCTAGGTTTAGTAGGATAAAATACTATATTTATTTAAACCCAAGACTATTTTCCTATGAAACTTTACAAACTATGTTTTTAGTAAAAATGACAAGATAAATAAGTAGACATTCAGAATTTGTTATTCCTCAGAATATTCAACAATATATTTTTATTAATGTATAATATAAAGTACAAAGCTGCTAATATATTATATTTTTTATGTAATAAATACTATGTCATAAGTTGTATGTATGCTGTTTGGGGAGTTAGTCTGTGGGGATGCATGTAGCCAGTAAAATCACTTCTATTTTACTCTCTCTGGTGGAAATACCAATTTTATAAAAGGCTTATAAGTACTAGAGCAACAAAATAAAAACAGAGGTCAGTGAGATTAATAAAACAAATCATTGATAGTATTTCATTCATGCAGGACACCAACTTATTTATGGAAATGGGGCCATAATTT
Organism: Lepilemur ruficaudatus; assembly: GCA_963574885.1. Taxonomy (NCBI): domain Eukaryota; kingdom Metazoa; phylum Chordata; class Mammalia; order Primates; family Lepilemuridae; genus Lepilemur; species Lepilemur ruficaudatus. The sequence goes on from CAUYRT010017992.1 coordinate 23,800, forward strand.
AGAATTTATGGATAAAGCACCACATTTATGAACTATTTTCTGGAAAGGACTTAGATACATATTATTATTTCTTAAATAATAACAATAAGATATTTGTACTCACATTTGCTTTAGAGTCTTTACTTCAGAAATGGAGTCCTAATTCTAAGACTGAAACTGCTCTCACTGATAATTTTTAATTTAATGTATTTAAAAAAGAAATACAGCTGTGTCAAATGAATGCTCAACTACTATACACAAAAATATGGCTGAGTCTCACCACAATGTCTGTATAAAGTGACAAAGAAGGCAAAACTAATTTGTGTTGTTAGACGTCATTCTAGAAATTGGAGTGTGACTGGAAGGGAATGTGAGGCTTCTAGACTCTTGGTAGTATTCTGTTTCTTAATCTCTTACCTGTTATATGGGTATATTCAGTTTATGGAATATATCAAGCTGCACACTTATGATTTGTGCTTTTTTCTGCATGTGCATTACAATGAAAAGTTTTTAAAAGACTTTTTTTTAAAGTCTAGTACTCACATTTCTCATTTTCAAGGGGTACCAAAATATTGATGAAATCTCAGATCTGTTCAGATTTTGAATTCTTAAAATTTTCAAATGTATTTAGTTATTCACATTAAACTATTAATCTAGACTTTTTTTTTTTTTTTTTTTGGAGACAGAGACTGACTCTGTTGCTCGGGTTAGAGTGCCTTGGCATCAGCTGTCAGCCTAGCTCACAGCAACCTCAAACTCCTGGGCTCAAACAATCCTTTTGCCTCAGCCTACTAAGTAGCTGGGACTACAGGCATGTGCCACCATGCCCGGCTAATTTTTTCTATATGTATTTTTAGTTGACCAATTAATTTCTTTCTATTTTTAGTAGAGACAGGGTCTCACTCTTGCTCAGGCTGGTTTTGAACTCCTGAACTTGAGCAGTCCTCCCGCCTCGGCCTCCCAGAGTGCTAGGATTACAGGCCTGAGCCATGGCACTTAACAATGTAGATATTTAATAAGAAAAAAATTAGGATTTATGTTTCTCTGAATTTGCATTAACATTCTTTCTGTTATTTGTATGATCAAACACTTTAAAATATTTTTTTCTTTGAACTTGAAGCAAAATGTTTAGGCCCGAAAGTTGACTAATATATCCAGAATGACCATCTGCTAGTCAATGTCTTCTGAATATTCATCATATTTTCAGGATTTAATGTGAAGTGTTTATATTAAGTTGTTCTTTCCATTGATTTTAAATTCACTATTAAATAGTGAATGTATTTTCAAAAATCTGACTTAACATGTTACAACAAAGCAAAAAAGAAAAAAAAAAACACTTAACTTTCTTGGAGTCCATTGTTGAAATTCAAGACTATCATTGTTATTGTTCAGCAAATTCATTTCCTAAAATCACATTTCAAAAGCTGGAGCTTTGAATGACATGCCCAATTCAACTCCTTTTTCAAACTAGAATTAAAGTTTTACTAGTTGGTTGGCATTCTGTTCTCACAATGATGGTATGCTATTTTTTTTTCTAAAATACGACAATGAGATGCAGAAAGTGTCATGCTATCAAGTGTGAAGTAGATGAGCTCCCCCTGAGGAAAAACTTTCCACAACAGGTCAAACAGTTGTCTGAAAAACATTTAAATTTATGAACTCTTCATACATTTACATGACAATGAGTTACAATATAAATTCACGTCCTTATTATTTAAAACAAGGATAAGCAGCAAGAAATAACTGGAATTGTGTCTTTAAAAATGTCATTTAAAACCTAAGATATTTCTTCTTTGTTCTTGCTGTCACTGTGCCGATAAAATAATACTGCTAAAAATGATGGGAATGCTACACTGGATTAAAAAGGTAAACTAAATGTATGCAAAAACAAAATTGTGCTCTGTGAAACATTATATTTAATTAATTTATTCATAAATGAATCTGTAAATTACAGAAATGTGAATAGCATGGTGTAGGAAAAAATAAAATGAAGCGAAAGCTTTTATAAACCAAATTTGACACTATCTGCCTTAGTGACGAAAAAAACTTTTAATTCATCTTTCTTACATTAGAAAAGAAGTCAAGTTATACTACCTATTAGGTCCTTTGAAAATGTTATCTTTAGACTGGGCCTTGTATCAGAATAACTTGTGAATATTTAAAAAAATACAAATGTGTATATCCCTCTAGAAAATTGGAAATTCTAATACTGGGATGTGGGTATCTTCTCTTTATTATGTGTTTGCATGTGTGTTTATATATACACACACAAAAGAAAATACACACATATCCAAGATGGATTGATATATCAATATATCTACATACTTCTATATATTATATATAAATGCAAAGTGATAGATATATCAATATATGTCTATATCTCTACCTATCTAGCTAGTAAAGGTGTTGTTTAAGTGATTTGGCCATTCATAATTGTCAGGTTATTTTTATAAGAAATAACCTTTAAATTGTAGTTTTTTTGCTACCAGGACATTTTTGCCGTCAAATATGTCCAATATGAGTCTACCACATATCTAGCCACTTACTGACAGTCACAAAACCAGTCTACACTGTGTATAGTCAATGGCACACCATCTGTCTGCCAGTTATGCACTCTGTAGGAAAGGTATAATGGAATAAAAAATAATATATTGGCAGCATGAAGGATAAAACTTACAATTTGAGAATGCTATAAAATCTTTCATTTTGTGTTCTATAGGAGAATATAGAGCCAAAAAATAAAAAATAAAAGGACTAAATAGAATGCTACTCGAAAGTGTTTATGTGTTTGGCCTAGTAGGTACTTGAACCAATTTTATGCAAATATAAATGTATCTTTAAAATACACATATTATGAACAACAATCATGCAAAAATTAAAATTAATAGCCCTTATGCTAACTAATACATGTTCTGTGTAGCAGTGTACTTGTAGTATTTAGATCTGCTATTTGGACCCATGATTAGAGTCTCTGTAATGCTAGTAATTTCCTTGCCCTGCTATATATAGTAATGAGATATGTAATTCAATAACCTAATTGAGAGCATAAATTAAAACTGATATACACAGATTTCTACCACTGGCCATAATGAAGCAGCGAGAAATGAATTAACCTTCAAACTTTAAAAAACTATAAAACATGGGGAAAAGGAAATAATAGTTTTCAAATACTGGTCTAAGAACCCTCAAAAACTGTGATCTTTGAGAGAAGTGAAAAAAACAAGGTGAGTACTACAATGATCCTGAAATTTTGCATGAAAGTATTCTTGTGACTGTGAGTAGAAAGTGTAAAAACAATAAAAATTCTGGCAGTCAAGCTGATTTGAAAAAACTGATTTTGAGATTGTGGAGGAAGACCAAGCTGGTAGTTTCAAGACACAGTTCATGAGAAAAAGGAGTTATGGAGAAGAAATCTCCCAAAAATCTATATCAAAGTTGCTTTGAGTCTTTGCTGAGCATTAACTCAGTGATGTTTATTGTGAAATTTCACAATACAGAGCTTAAAAATTCTGCAGAATTTCCCAATTGTACAAAAAGCAGGGAGTTTGTAAACTCTCACTATCCAGAGTAGAGAATCCTTATTGAACACTTTGGGAATTCAGTGGAATTGGGGGAACAGAAGGAAGGCTATCAAGCTAGAATTTTATACCCAGAAACAAATTATTTTTTTAAACTGAGCATGCAATAAAGATACTCAGTAGAATTGCAGATGGAAATTAAGATAACATATGAAAGGAAAAAGAGTGATAGAAATTATAAATTTGTGATAAAATAATTTGTTTAATTTCATTAAAACATAATTGACTGTTAAAAACCAAAATATTAATGATGTATTATGAGATTTCTAACATGTGTAGTAGTAAAATCAAATACATAATGACAATAATACAAATAAAAGGGGATAAAGAGAAAATTACTATTGTGAGCTTATGTGTGAAGTAAAATAATATTATATTATTGTAAAATGATTTTCATAAATAAGTTAAAGTGCATTTTAAAACTGATTGACTATAAAATAAACTAAAAAGTGATTACTAAAAATGATTTACTTTGTCAATAAAAAAGAAAACTACAGACCAATATCTCTTATGAATGTAGACGCAAAAATTCTCAACAAAATCCTTGAGTTCAAATTTTAATTTAAAAAATTTAAAGACTGCCTGAAAGGTGAAGACAGAGAGATAGAGTTTGAGAAGTTTTTTTAGGAAAGAACACAAGGAAACTGGGTGGTAATATAGAGGAATATGAGTGCCAAGGAAGTGCTTTTTTCTTTCTTTCTTCTTCTTTTTTTTTTGGTTGTTTAAGAAAGGGGAATCTAGTGCTTACAATACACAGGTGGGAATGATTCAGTAGAGAAATTGATGCTACTTAAAATACTCTCTCCATCAGCTCTGTGAGGCTTCAGTTATAGAAGCATCTAAGTAGATACCTACTGAATCTTTGACAATTTTCTGAACATCATCAACACCAACTGCAATCAGATCCTTAGGTTGGATCTGTGTGGTTTCATATAAATCTTGCTGTTGTAGAGCTGCAAAGACCATGAAGTGAATCTATCTGGGCGGTAATACTGATGACAGTGCTTGAAGGACTAAGAGAAGAGGCAATTATTGCAGAAGTATTGTCTGGGAGAAAATATTGATTCTCTCAGAACTCTAGGCTTAAGCTATGAATGTGGTTGTGATTCTTGACAGTTTTATCACACATAAGGAGCTCAAAGCAAAGTCTGTCATCTTCAGTCTAATACTTAAGCCATATAAGCTCTCAAATGTTGGCTGTGAAAAGGATTGCAGCAATCATCTTGTCTAATATTCTCAATGTGAAGATGAAGAATCTAAGGACTTGAGAGGTATAGTGATTTTCCTAAGGTTAAAAGAAGATAATAAATTCTGTTTTAAATGGTTTGGAACCAATAATGTTGGAATTAGATGTGTTAAAAACCATGATACTGTTATTGTTTAAAACAAAACAAAACAAACAAACAAACAAAAACCCTCAGGGGCATACCCCGAACCAGAACCTAGAACTCTAAATACAATTCTCTTAGATTTCGCCTATGCTGCTTTTATTAATGATTACATGTTTTTATACTTGCTACCTCCTCCATGAATGCCTGGCTTGCCATATTACTGTATCAATGTATACTACAGAGGCTATGGTAATTCAATTGATAAATGGGTCAAATAAAACACCAATGATTTTGGCACAAGTGCAGTCACTTATTTGCCAAGGTCCTACAGAAAGTCCCAGGATATGTGCAAATAGCTCATGATGCCTGCAGCATAGAAAAGTCTACATTCTTCAGTGTTACATGAATAAATGTAACTCCCTATATTTTAGTAAAATTGGAAGTCAGATCTCAACTTGAAAATCTCCATAACGGTAACCCACACACAGGAACACGGGCCTGGAAAATGTTGAATTAAAAAAAATTATTGAGATCCTCAGTAAGGTACTCTGTAAGATATGAGACCAAGGACTATTGCTATTGTCAGGGAGCTTTCAAATACAGTGGTATGAGACTGACATATATACTTACTTTATATCAGGAAAGGGCTTTAGAAATTATGTAAGATAATTCCTTCATTTTGCAAGTGGGGAACTTGAGGCTAGGAAAGGCAAATGGTTAGACAGTGACCCAGCTCAGACTAGAACCTAAGTCAGCTGTAACTGCACACCCATGAGTAATTTTTATGTTTCAATTCTTGCACAAAGGATTTGAGAATCCTTCCTAACACACATATAATAGAGAATAAAAAAATTATTGATTATATTAAGGCAAGGAAAATAGTAGCAACAGAAAATGATGAAGCCATGAAGAAGAACAGTGCGGATGTAAGCCAGAAGATCCCATATACAGTTGCTAGTGATGGACAATAAATTTGGCACTCGATTTCTGTACAGCAAAACAATAAAGGAAGACCAATCACTGGCTACAGTGACTTCTAGCATCACTAAATGAAAACAAGTTAGTTGGCAGAAGCCTAACTGCACCTCATAAGAACTAAGAAGAATTTCTCCCATAAAGCCTCATAAAAAGGAAACATACCATATATATGTAATATGTGGATATCTCAGATATTTAATAATAATATTCAAACAGACTCTTATTTCAGAATCAATGTAGTGATGCCAGGTATATTTATTAGAGCAGTTCAACAAAGGAATATATTATGGACTAGAGAGAAAGAGAAATTTCATAGAAGACTTGGCCTTGGAGGATGAAAAGAGTTTCACAAGAAAAGGAAAGATCTACCTATCAGAAAGAGTTGAAACAATATGAGGAATAACCTTCCCTTTTTATCACTGAATGAGTTGGGTTACAACCTTGACATGGATTTGGTCTTTTCCCTTGCTAAAATCTGCATTTGTCTTTTCTCCCCTAGGGAGATGTGAAACAGAATTGAACAAAACTTGTGGAGAGATTCTTGAACATAACTGCTCTACATTCTGAGTGTAACCACTATGGCACCCTCTGTGATGCTGGGACTCCAGCTTATTTATTTTCATATCCTACATGCTATAAATATTCTAATATAAGTACACAAATGTTGTAAGGGTGGAGAGGGGAAATTGGGCTGCAAAACTCAGTAGTTATGTAACTATGATATCCAGTTTGCATAAGAGTCAGCCAGATTTTCTACAAATGCCTCCAAGAGTTTCGATGAACATATTCAATTCATGCCTTGCAATTGGATTAGATTTTTTTTCCCCTCTGAATCTTTTTTTTCTAAAACAACTGGCTCCAATTATCCCTGTTTTCATAAGTGAGATTTTTGTTTGTTTTCACTTCTGATGTTGAAACAGCTGCTTTCATTTTTTAAACTAAACTTTAGTTTTTCATAATAGTTTCAGATTTGCAGAAAAGTTGTGAGAAGATAGTACAGAGTTCCCATAATTCCCAAACCCAGGTTCCCCTATTAACATCTTACATTAGTATGGTACTTTTGTTATAATTAACAAACCAATATTGATTCATGATTATTAACTCCAGTGCATACTTTATCCAGATTTCCTTAGCTATTTATCTTTACTGAGATATCATTCACATACCATAAAATTCATCCTTTTAAAGTATGCAATTCAATGGGTTTTAGTATATTCACCACTATCTAATTCTCGAACAGTTTTCGTTACCCAAAACAGAAACCATGTACCCATTACCAGTCACCCTCCCCACCTCCAGCCCTAGGCAACCACTAATCTGCATTCTGTCTCTACAGAGTTGCCTGTTCCAGACACTTCATATAAGTGGAATCATATAATATGTGGTCTCTCATTACTGACTTCTTTCACTTAGCATAATGTTTTCAAGGTTCATCCATGTTGTAGCATGTATCATTACTTCATTCCATTTTATTGCTAAATGATAGTCTATTGTATAGCTATACCACATTTTATTTATCGACTCATTAGTTAATGGACATTTGTGTTGTTTCCCCTTTTTGGCTATATGAATAATGCTGCTATGAACATTTGTGTACAGGTTGTTGTGTGAACACGTGTTTTAAATTCTCTTGGATATACCTAGAAGTGAAATTTCTGACTTACATGGTAACTCTATGTTTTAACTTCTGAGGAACTGTCAAACTGCTTTTCCAAGTGCACCATTTTACATTCCCCCCAGTGGTGTATGAGGGTTCCACTCCACATCCTTGCCAACACTTGCTATTGTATTTCTTTTTGATTATAGTTGTCCTAGTGGGTGTAAAGTTGAATCTCACTGTGGCTTTGGTTTGCATTTCCCCTATGACTAATGATGGTGAGCATCTTTTCATGTATTACGGACCATTTGTTTTATGTTCTTTGGAGAAATGTCTATTCAAATCCTTTGCCCTTTTATTAATAAAAATTGGGTTGTCTTTTTATTGTTGAGTTGTAAGAGTTCTTTATATATTCTGGATACTATAACACTATAACTTTCAGGGCTATATGATTTACTTTATTTCCCCATTCTGTGGACTCTTTTCACTTTATTGATAGTGTCATTGAAAGCACAAGATTTTAATTTTGATAAATTTCGGTTTATTTATTTTTCTTTGGTTGTGTTTAAGCATAGATTTCCTTAGTTTTTACCTAATGACCTTTTTCTGTTCAGGATCCCACATTTCATTTAATCATCTCATCTCCTTATGCTCTCCTCTTGACAATTTCTCAGACTTTCCTTGTTTTTGATAATGTTGACAGTTTTAATAAATACTGGCCAGGTATTTTGTAGAATGTCCCTCTATCGGTCTTTATCTAATTTTTTTCCTCAAAATTAGACTAGGGTTTGGGGAAGGAAGACCACAGAGGTAAAGTGTACTTCTGTCACAAGATATTAAAGGTACATTCTACCAGTGTGACTTGTCACTATTGATAATGACTTTAATCACCTGATTAAGGCAGTGTTTGTCAGGTTTCTCCATTATAATCTTTTTTTCCCACTTTCCATACTGTACTCTCTGGAAGGAAGTCACTATGCACAGCTCACACTTGAGGAGTGGGCAGTTATGTTTCACCTTCTTAATGCAGAATATCTACACAAATTATTCGTAATTATTCCGCATGGGAGACTTTTCTCTTCCCCCTCATTGAATCGTTTAATCACTTATTCACATCACTATGGACCCATGGCTATTTATCAAATATTTTGGATTATAACCCAATACTATACCTTGTTGCTCAGGTTGCTCCCGCTTTAGCCATTTGAAGCACAGTTGTCTCCTATCATTCGATGTCTTTTTAAAAATATCTAGAAACATTTCTATATGCAACTATATGTGCCTGTATTAAGCTAAACATGAGTTTACAATGTCTACAACTCTAATCCATTGCTCCATGGATTATTCTAGCCTCTTTCCCATGTTTATCTGTGAACTCTGACCCCAACAATGAGAAACCTGGCTCCCGCCATCTGCCATTCACTTACTTGTTCAATTTCAGTATATATGTATAGCATTATCAGAATTGTTAATCCACATGCACATGGGATACATTATCAACTAAAGTGTAGTACTTATATTCAGTTTCTTTTTCATTTAGTCTTACAGACTCTACTCATTTCCATAGTCAATTAAGTCAGCACCTTTTCCCCTCAACTCATTTCAGTGAGGTTGTTTCACATATTTGTAACTTTATTACATTCTGCATTCCATCCTGGGATCACCCAACCTCCTAAATTATTTTTTTAAATTTGCAAACATTATGGTTCATCTTTGCGCTGTTGAATTCTATAGATTTTGACAGATGCAGTATCATGTATCCACAATTTCAGTACCATATAGAATAGTTTCACCACCCCTAAGATTCCCTGTGCTTCATCTTATTCAAGTCCCCCATCCCCATTACCCCTGGCAACCACTGATCTTTTTACTGTCACTATAGTTTTTCCTTTTCCAAAATGTCATATAGTTGGAATCATATAGCATGTAGCCTTTTCTAATTGGCTTCTTTCACTTAGAACTTAAAACATTTAAGATTCACCCATGTCCTTCTGTGGCTCCATAGCTCATTTATTTTGTCACTGAATAATATGCCATTGTCTGGATGTTCTACAGTTTGCATATCCATTCATCTACTGAAGGACATCTGGTTGCTTCCAGTTTTTGTTGATTATGAATAAAGTTGTTATACACATTTGCATGCAGGTTTTTGTCTTGGCATTATATTTCCCAAATCATGTGGGTAAATACCTAGGAGCATGAATACTGGATTGCATGGTAAGATTATGCTTAGTTTTGTATGAAACTGCCAAAGTGTCTTCCAGAGTCTACACTTCTTATTGAGTCTTAGAGTTCTTTGTCCACTAGGATACAATTCCTTTATCATATATGTGTTTTGTAAATATTCTCTCCCAGTCTGGGGCTTGTCTTTTGATTCTCTTAAGTGTCTTTAATAGAGCAGAAATTTTTAATTTTAATGAAGTCCTACTTATCAATTTATTTTTCTTTCATGGATGATGCCTTTGGTGGTGTACCTAAACACTCACTGCCAAACCCAAGGTCACCTAGATTTCCTCCTCTGTTTTCTTCTAGAAGGTGTATAGTTTTGCATTTGAGGTTTCAGTCTATGGCCCATTTTAATTTCCCTTTCTTGTCTTAGTGCACTACTAAGTCATCCAATATGATGTTGAATAAAACTGATGAGAGAAGACATATTTGCCTTATTTTCAATCTTAGGGGAAAAGCATGGTTTCTCACCATTAGCTGTAGATTTTTTTGTAAGATGTTCTTTATCAAGCTGAGGAAATTCATCTCTAATCCTAGTTTGCTAAGAGTGTTTATCATGAATGGATGTTATATTTTGTTAAAAACTTTTTTAGCACTAATTCCTGGACTTTAAATATCTACTCTTTGTATATTTCTTCAATTCTGCTCTCTCTTCACTCCTGACATTCTAATTAGATGTTATACCTGTTGAAAACACTTCACAATTCTTGGATGTTCTGTTGTTGTTGTTTTAAATTCTTTTCTTTTTGCATTTCTTTCTGAGAAGTTTCTATGGACATATTTTCAACCTCACTGATTCCTTCCTTGGCTGTGTTCAGTCTACTGAATTGCACATCAAAGGCATTCTTCACTTATGTTACAGTTTTTTAATTCTAGCATTTTCTTTTCATTCTTTCCTACAGTTTCCATCTCTCCACTTACATTATCCATCTATTCTTTCATGTTATCTACTTTTTCCATTAGAGCCTTTAACATATTAACCATAGTCACTTAAAATTTCTTGCACAGGCTGGGTGTGGTGGTTCACACCTGTAATCCTAGCACTCTGGGAGGTGAAGGCAGGAGAATTGCTTGAGGTCAGGAGTTTGAGACCAGCCTTATCGAGACCCCCATCTCTACAGAAAATAGAAAAACTATCTGGGCTTGGTGGCTCATGCCTATAGTTCCAGTTACTTGAGAGACTGAAGCAGGAGGATCACTCAAGCCCAGGAGTTGGAGGTTGCAATGAGCTATGATGATGCCACTGCACTCTAGCTGTGGTGATAGAGCAAGACCCTGTCTCAAAAAAAAAAAAAAAAAAAAAAAAAAATTTCCTCCCTGCTAATTCCAAAATTTGTGTCATAGCTCAGTCTGGTTCTGACACTTCCTTTAGAGACACTTCAGACTGTGTTTTCTATTCCTTTTAGCACGACTTGTAATATTTTGTTGTAAGCCAGGTGTAATGTCCTGGGAATAGGAACTTGGGTAAAGAGGCCTTTAGTATGAGGTTTCATGTTAATCTAGCTAGGAGTTTGCTGTGTTTAATATCTGCTGTAGCAGTAGATGCCAGAGGCTTCAAATTCCTCTACAGTCCCTGTTTGTGTCTCCTCTATTGTCTCTGGGCTTCCCTGAGAACTCCCCCCTCAGATAGAGTCTGTATGTTACAACTCTTTTGGCTGTAACCCATTAATTGTACCGGACTCCTGCTGGTGTGGTGGTAAGATATGGGGGAAAGGATGCATTCTACTATGATTAAATCTGTCTTTCAGTGAGCCCGTGTCCCTGGCCTGTGACCTTCACAAGTGTTTCGCAGCTTCTTCCCCTTGCCCCCTTAGGTGGGACAGTAAGACTAGAGGGGGCTGGGGTCAGAGAAATGCCCTTCCTCCAGGTGGGATAAGGCTCTGGTAAAGTCTTTTCCCCAGGGAATAGGTCTTTGTTACAAAGAAGGTTCTGGGTATATTTCATAATGCTTGCTCTTCTCCTCTTCCTGCCAGAACTAATATGAGAACTTTCATATTCCCTTTGCCCAATACTTTATCTGTACTTTTCACTGGGTCCACTTTGACATGCTAGTGCTTAATTATTATCAGAAGGGCTGGTTCTAGCATAAGTGGACATAATAGAGACAAATTGTCCAGGACTGGAAGGAACAGTTCGCTTCAGAGATTGAACAATCATTTGTCAGGAAGAGAAGTAAATTACTGTTATCTTATACCACACAAACATACAAAAGTTAATGACTGGAATAACTGACACTCATTCTAGAAAAAAAAATTCTGAGTTCTGACTCCTTTTTAGTCCTACATATATGCATAGTGTAATAGCATATCTTAATTTAATGTCTTTGACAATGCAGCTGGGAATCATTCAGAAATCATCTACTGTCATTAAAGGATCATTAATTTGTGGGATAGAAATGTATTACGCTAAACTGTTAAGATATTAATAATCAACATACATCAGAAATCTCATTTCAAAAACATGCAAATGATTTACCAAATCAACCTCCAGATGGCCTACTGACATTGTAGATAAGAAAGTCAAAGTGAAGAAATAAATAGGGAAAATTTTAAAGGATAAGGATCAAATTCTAGGCATGTACACTTATTTTAAAATGTAGAGTTCCTGATTGAGAAGGGATGGGGTGGGATCTATGGAAGATGTTTTTAAAGCAAGTATATCAGGTGATTTTGATGCAGGTAGTCAGAGGATGACACTTTGAAATATTATGCTCTAAAATGATAAAAATAAAGAATATGTTCAAGTATATTTATATAATTTTTTAGTTTTAATACTCTTCTAAAATTATAGAATCAACTCGACTTACATACTTAAAGTATTTTCACATAATTGTTTCATAAAACCTTCCCCGATTGTCTTCTAATAACAGAAAAGCATGCCAAGGGAGTGGAAAAGCAGAAAGCTAGAGAGAGGAAAAGTTAGTTCCCTGTAAATTAAGAGCACAAAGTTGTTAGACTGGATAAAATGCTATGAGAAATAGTCAAAATTAAAACTATAAAATATAAAGCCAAGTTTAAAAAATCAAGTGGCAATTAAGTGTTGATTGATTAGTTACAATTTAATGGTGAGTACATGTGGTGTTTATTTTTCCATTCTTGTGGTACTTTGTCCAGAGCCATGAGGCCCCGGCCATAGTTTTGATTTGCCTGAGCCTTACCCTCCCCGCCTCATAGCTGAAGTTAAGTTTCTGTTTCCCAGGAATGGTGAGGTTCGCTTTACTGCCAGTGACCTCATATGCATATCATGCTGCTGATTGGTCAGTCCTTTTTTATTTCTTATTTGCATTGTGATTGGGCGTTCCCCTCTCGCTTGTCTATAAAAGCTGTAACCTCATGCTCAATAAACGAGACTTGATCAGAATACTGTCTTGTCTCCATCTCTCGCGTCTCTTGTCCCATCCAACTCCCAGTCCCTCCTCCAAGTTCTGCGAATAACGTACCCGTGGGTCAGGACAGATCAGGATGGAATCTATCCAATCACACACCTAGGTTAGGCTCTGCCAAGGATTGCAAGCCAGACAATGTTTAACACCACATTCTTTCCTTCTTGACTCAATCATGAGAGTTTGAGTGCGAAAGGATCACATCCCAGGCCAGATTTCTCTACAAGGCATGTGAGCCTAAGAAGGTGGAATGTCAGAATTAAACTCTTCCCAAACAAGAGCATAGGTTGCCCAGATTCAACTGAAAATTAGTTCTAGAAGCCTTAATTAAGAGATATTATTCAAGTACAGATTACATCTCTCCCTGAGCACTAAGAGCAAGGTATATGCCATCAGAAATGAAATAACTGACAAAAATAATCATGCAGGTGGCAAAACACTAAAGCCTGAGCAGCCATTTCATTCCAATGAACAAGTGAGTTGTAGATTTCTCCTAGCATGTGACTTACAAAATCTCATGTCTAAGGGCACATCTAATTATAGATCTTTAGACAATACATACATTGTGGGTTTTTAAAAAATGAGACTTAGACAAAATTAAACAATCCTTAGAATCCAGTGACAGTAAAATATTCTCCCATTATCGAGCTCAGGAATGTTTGATTCTGCCAAGACATTTCTGGGAAGCCTAAATGAATACAGGACTGAATGGGATACAACAGTTGAAGAATCTCTTCCCAGGAGAAAGGAAAAGCCATAGTCACTAGAAGATGGATGCTGGGAACTCAGCTATGAAACACTCATAGCCTTTCTATAGCAGGTGCAGAGCCCATGCCTCTCCTGAAAAGAGACCCAGGCGGTCTGGCATCCTTTTGGAATGATTGGGCAAGCATGACAGGGGCCAGGTATGTTCCAGGCCTTATTCTGTGCATACTTGTTTTCAGCACAGCTGCGAAGGACAGCACCATGCCAGTAGCCTGTGTCCCACTGCAAGCTCCTTCCTTCAGTGATTTTTAGCCTTTGGGGCTTTCAACCAATATCTGAGGAAGTTGCTCAGCTTCAGGCACAAAGCACACCTTTGAACCATCCTGGACTCCACCGATAAGAGTTGCAAACATAAGACATTGAGACAGCCCTCCATAGATGACAGCACACAGCTAATAGCTCTTATCTGAGGAAGAAGGATTCAGAACATCAAGAACCAATTTCAACCTCAAATCTCATCCCCATGGTGCTAAATATCAGCCTCAAACTCCTTGTGAGGAAAACTGTCTAGGCTGAAATTCATCTGACCTGTTCTTTGGGGGCAGTCTGGACACAGCACCCCAGATGCACAATGATGTCTCCTAAGGAGAGGATATGCCACATTCACTGGTGCATTACAGTGAATAGCTCTCTGGCTCGTAATTTGGCATCACTGAAGTCAGTTAAGCCAAACAGTGTGATACCATGGTGACAGGAATGGGCTTAGAATTTGGACATGGTCTGCTCCATGTCTCTCTGATGGGTCTGTCTTCTCAGGTGACAATATTGACTGTGATGGGAATGCTGTTCATCAGCTTGTCTGGATCAATCATCTCGACCACCAGCATCAAGAAAAAAAATTTCCCAGAGACATCTAGTTCTAAACTTTCTGCATTCAGTCCTTTGCTTCCTCAGTTAATTTTCAAGATGCTGCTCTTGAGATAGCCTCCTTGTGTCTGAGAACCAAATGTGTGGGAACCTTGGGGAAAGACTTGAGTGACCCAACAATCAATACTTTCTGTGTAGTCAACATTCAGTGACTACTGTCTGTGGGTAAATCAGAGTGCTAATCTCTGCCATGGACACACTGTAGAGTAAGAATAACTTTGACCATGCCAAGTATTTTGAGATGGGAAAGAACTCCTTATTGAGACCAGGGACAGGAATGTCAGGCAGATGAAGTAAAATGTTGACCAGCAGAGTTGCAGATGACTTACATCACACATAACACACAGACCTGTGGTCAGAAGTCAAAGCAAGAAAGCTTTGGAACAATTTCCCCTTATAGTGCTAGCACAGAAGTGATGCTTCCTGTACGGCAGAGTTAAGAACCTCCAAAACTCTGTACTTATATAAAAGCAATGAGAACACTGAAATTATTAAAGAAATTTTTTCAGTACTTTGGAAATTAGACATCTACTTGCAACAGTCCAGCATTCAGGCAAGGAAAATGGCCAATGCTTATTAAGAACACTGAGTTTGTGGCATTTTAACTTGCCTTATTTCGCTCTTCCTCTCCCCAACTCCTTCAGTACCGTCAAAAACTAAAAGCCTCACAACCATGGTAGCTATGAAAACCAGCAGCATTTTTAGGGACAGTTTGGGTTTGGACCTCCACAGAAAGCCTTGCTCCCTATTTGACCTGTCTAGTCCAACACCTCCCGGTAGAAGCCCTATTTTCAGGATTGTCTTTACTTGACCCAATTTAGAACTCACTCTGAGAGCAGCCCAATACCCTTGGTGTTTGTGAAGAAAATATGTAAATAAAAATAAAATGGCAGCAATTGTTTCATGTCACAGGTGCTTGAGGCAGCATTACTAGTTGGGGAAAATGAAGCCAACTAAAAATTTAGAGACCACGGTATGAGATATTCACGGGGAATTCTGCAATGCTCAAATACATTTCTGGGACTTTAGGAGGCCACATACATGTGCATGGCTAGGCATGTACTTAGGACATACCCAAGAAGCCCCTCATCTCTCTCCTCTGGATGACCTTCAGGATCTGCACAACAGGAAGCAAAGGCTAAGGAAAAGCTGTAACTGCTAGATAATTGAAAGTGTCCCAACACAGTCCCTTTGGCCACAGCTGGAGATTCGCTGGTTTAAAGCACTGGACCAAGAAGGAAACATATGTCCAATTATTAGGTGTCTACCAGGATGACCAAGCAAAGACTTCAGTGGCTGCATATGACAAAGAATAGAGACTTTGTCATTGGTTACAAAAGTCACCAAATCAGCAACAACAAACCCTGGGGGTGAGAGAATCTCCAGAGTTGAGTTACTTAAAATACCTAGTGTAACAAAAAAAATGAGGCACGCAAAGAAACAGGAAAGTACGTCTCATGACATGGGAGACAAACGCAGTCAATAGACACTGTCCCTGATGAAGCCAAGATGTTGGACTTATTAAACAAACTTTAAGATCAACTTTTTAAAATACTCAAATCATGGTTTGGGTGTGACAAAGTCATAACATGCAACCAAAATGTTTGTACCCCCATAATATCCTGAAATAAAACAAAAAAAAAAATACTTTTAAAGTAAATGAAGTTATGTCTAAGAACTAAAGGAGCATTGGATCAATGTCTAAGAATATCAGTAAAGAGTTTAAAAATATATATAAGAATCCTTATTCAATAAATGGTGCTGGGAAAACTGGACGGCCTTTCCACCTTTAACTCATTTAGATTGTCTTAAAAAAATCTGTCCTATGGTCATTTTAGCGTTCTTTGGATGCTTCCCAATTTTCATTCCTCAGCAAATAAAGTGCTTTCAGTGGAGGGTGGTGTCCAGGAGCCATGCGTGTGGCAGCAGCACTAGGCTGCCTTGACTTGGGAGACCCGCTTATCAGTGGACAACCCGCCAATCTCTTGACAGTCGTTATGGCCTAAATTATATCCACTCTTTTCTCATCATTAGCTCCTCTCGCACAACATACTTGGCATTTCCTCTTTCAGGCTTTTCCTACATCCATTCAGCAACATTTTCCTAGGTGTGGTTTTACTTCCAATTATTTTAGCACTCACCTTTAGCTGAATCTTGATAGATTTTGTGTCTATTTCTCTTTTTTTCTTTTAAAAAGTCATGTATTCAGCATCATGATCAGACTATTACATTTAGCAATCAACAGCATGGGTACAAAAAAACTACATTAAAACGCTTTGTTGGAATGCTTTATACTTTCCGCAGCACAGAAACTAAAATAACCTGTTATACAATTAGTCACAAATATGGTCCTTAAGTTTTTTGCCCATACACATGAGAATTGTCTAAAACATGTTGTCTCTGTAGCATCTAGGCCCTGCTACCATTGTGCTTGGCTGAGTTCACAAATCTGTTGTGACATGTGGCTTCCCTGTCATTTCTCTGGCTCTTCTCTCCTGCTAAGCTTTGTTTCCTGGGAGTAATTAAAACCAACTGCCACTGCCATAGCTACTGCTGCTACTGGAACCACCACAGCCACCTTGGTTTTGTAGTTTGGCAAAGTATTGGCCTCCACCACCACAGGGGCCACAGCTTCTGCCTCCAAAATTTCCTCCCTTCATGGGTCCAAAATTTGAAGACTGGTTGTTGTAATTGCCAAAATCACTGTAGCTTCCACCACTTCCAAAGTTGCTCCATCATTACCAAATCCATTGTAGCCATCCCCACTGCCACCATATCCACCGCCACCACGGCTGCCACCAAAGCCATCATGACCTCTGAATTTTCCTCCACAGCCAAAGTTGACATTCCCACCAAAACCATCTCCATGATCACCACCAAAGTTTCCAGAACCACTTGGACCCCTTTGGCTGGATAAAGCATTAGCCATTGCTTGTTTCAACAGGGCTTTCCTGATAGGGTTTTCCTTACTTCACAGCTATGGCTGTTCACCGTATGGCCACAGAATGACAGTCTTATCCACAGAACCATGGTCATCAAAGGTTACAAAAGCAAAGCCCGTCTTCTTGCCACTGCCTTGGTCAGTCATGATTTCA
>CAUYRT010017993.1:0-37026 GCA_963574885.1 Lepilemur ruficaudatus
CAGGCATGTGCCACCATGCCCGGCTAATTTTTTTACATATATTTTTAGTTGTCCAATTAATTTCTATTTATAGTAGAGACGGGGTCTCGCTCTTTCTCAGGCTGGTCTCGGACTCCTGACCTTGAGCTATCCACCCGCCTCAGCCTCCCAGAGTGCTAGGATTACAGGCATGAGCCACCGCGCCCGGCCAACAATCTCTTATAAATATATAACGTGTATGATAAAATCCTCTTGCTCATTCCGTAGCAGGTGTAAGTGGGTTAACTCTATTGGGAAACAAACTCCAATTTTAACAGAAGTTTTTTCTGTGCTTCAAGGCAAAGTTTCCCAACAGTGGGGATTTTAAGCATTTTGGCAAGTCAGTAGGGGAGATATTTTCAACCAGCATGATGTTGTTTGGCTCAGGTAGAAGTAAGGCCTTCTGGGCTGGCTTGCAGGTGGGTTCTTGAATCTGGGCATATTTCAAAAACTGCTGCCTGTTCTTAATAAGTGCCATGATAGGAGATGCCATGAGCAGGCGTGATTTAAACCTGTCCTATCAATAATGTTTCTCATGAGCTCTCCGCAAATATGTTTGCTGTCTGCCATCTCCCTCTGAAGGTTGCCAGTTAGAGAAACATCAGCCAACCATATGACACCTAGGCCCATGATTAATCTGATTTGGTAAAGCTGTTCATTTATGGAAAGAATTGGAAAGAGAAAGTCTCTCTCGTACACACGCATGCGTGCACACATCCCATATATTTTTTTAATGAAAAAGGACAAGATGGGCAAAAAGGAAGTCCCTGGCCTGAAACAATCAATCTGTGGAAGATGCTACTTGTGTTATACACTTATAAACCAGCAACCAAAATTGCTTAAGATCTTGGTAGTTCTGTTGTTCTGTGGTTTGATGACTCTTTTGTTTTCCCCCTTTTCATTGCCAATGATCGTACTACTTTTATTCCTGGAGCATGTTGTACGCCCAGGCTCATGTACCCGGACATTTAACCTCCCATTGCCTAACTTTCCTGCTTTTCCTATAGAATCAGAAGCATTTGAAGGCAACAAAGAATGTGTCTTCCATCTTGTCAATGGTCTAAAGTTAATACATATTAATAGCATGCTATTATTCCTAGTCAATATTGATGCCATCAGGATCTGACAATCATTTATTAAAAATATGAATAGTGGAACATTTTTTATAGTACTTAATGCCGGTGTACTAAATCCTTTACGTATGCTCATCTCAAATTGCCTGCAGATCTGCAAAGTAGGAACTATGAACACGTTTCATAGAATATGACTCTTAACTTGCCAAGTCACACAGCTAATGAATAGTAGAGTCAGAATTGAAACTCAGGGTTGCCTCGAGTTTTCATTGCCTGTGGAAAAATAGAACATGGCCTCTGGAATCTCATCATGTGAAAAAGAACACCCTTTTGAAGATTGGTTAGCATGTTAGCTGGTTTGAGAACATTTAGTTTGTTTATCTGTGTCCCAGACTAACAATCACGTTCAGCCTCATTAACTCCTAGTAAGCTAAAAGGAAACAAGAAATGGCTGTGGTATAGAAGATGCTTGATATTTCAGTGATGATGATGATGAATGATAATGTGATTTCACAGCTTGTGTTACCAGACCCAGGTGAGTGGGTAAGTGGATTCAGATTCATCAATATCACCAGGCCTAGCTGGTGGCCTTCCCTTCCAAACTCCTGAGGCTGCATATCACCCTTTAATCGCATATTTTTCCCATTATAGTTGCCCTTGGTACTCAATTCGATCACATTTACAAGTACAAACATGTATGGGAAGAGGACAAATTCCCTTCCCTTCTGCGTTAACTCTCCTATTGTACTAAATAATGTTATATATTGTTATCTCAGTTTATTAGGTCTATTAGACTCCACACTATTCAGTAGAACTTTCTGTGATGCTAGAGCTGTTCCATGACTGTGCCATCCAATATGGTAGCCACTAGCCACGTGTAGTTGTTGAGCTCTTGAAATGTGGCTGGTGAAACTGGAGAAGAGGTTTTTAAATTTACTTAAGTTAACTTATTTAAACCGAAAGTTAAATAGCCACGTGGCTGGTAGCTGCTTATTGGACAGCCCAGGTATAGAATGTTAGCACCAAATGGGACATTAGAGGTCATCAAAAGCAGTACATTCATTTTATTTCAGAGGAATCTAGGATCCAGAGAATGACCAGGAGAAAAACTAGGCCAGGAATCCTGGTCTCCTGACATCTAGTCCACTGTTTGTTCCATGGAAACTTAAAAATGTTTTAAAATGTTTCCTCAAACTTTAGCACTTTAGGATTATTGTTGTGGTAAGGCCTTGGCTTATATTGACAAAGGCATTGTAACAGAAAATAAATTTTGAATTACAATGAGATTTTTATTTTATCACATTTATTTTAAATTTTATTATTACTAAATAGGTCAGACACTGACATGTTTATACATTTGCTAGGAACGAAAGAGTTGAAAATATTCTTCCCATCTGTTTCTTAAGCAGTTGAGTCCCTTCTCCAAAGGGATCGGTGATAGTTTCTTTGTGTATCTTTCTAGACATCCAGCTATTTTATTTAATAATTATATAAAAATGTTTTGTTTTCTCCTCTTTTTAAACAAATGGTGGAATATCATGTACACAGTTCTGCACATTTTCCCCCCACTAAACAATGTATCTTGGAGATCTTTCCATAGGACTACACAGAATTTAATCTTAAGCACATGCACAGAATTCCATTGTGCATATCAACCATGGATTTTTTTAAAATGAATCTCCTATTGACGAACGTATACTTATTTATTTATTTTTTTTTAAAAATGTTTTCTCTTAAAAGCAATGCTTCAGTGAATAACCTTGTACATTTATAATCTCCATGTGTGCAAATATATCGCAGGGTAATTCCTAGAAATGAACACTAGGTCAAATGGTGTGTGCACATTTTTGATTTTGATAAATATTATACATGGCTCTCGATAGGGGCCACATCATTTTATATTATCACCAGCACTCTGTAATCTCTGTGCCCTCATCAGCCCAAGGCATTGTCAGACTGATTGTTCTTTACCATTCTGACAGGTGGGAAAAAATAAAATCTCAGTGTTGTTGAAATTTACATTTTTCTTATTATGAATGAGCTAAACATTTTTCATTATGTATAAGGGCCATATGTGCTTTATTTTCTAGGAAATGTGTTTGTATAATTTGTTCATTTTCCATCAGTATTCTTTTCTTAATGACTTATAGGAGCTTTTATATATAAATAAAAATATGCTATATATAACAGAATGCAAACATTTTCTTAAGTTCTTTGTCTTTTTCACTTTGCTTTTGATGATGTTTGCCACGGAGAAATTATAAATTTTTATGTAGACAATTGTGCCAATATTTTCTTTATAGCTTCTGGTTTTGAGTTACAGTTTGAAAGATCTTCCTCATTCTGAGAGGATATAATAAGGATTATTTTAAAAATTACTTTGTATTGACACATAATAATTGTATGTATTTATGGGATACAGTCTGATGTTCTGTGATCATTACATTGATTGTGTAATGATCAAATCATGGCAATTAGTATATCCATCACCTTAAACAAATATGATTTTTGTTGTGAGAACATTTGAAATTCTCTCTTATAGCTATTGGAAATATACAATGCATTACTGTTAGCAGTAGTCACCCTCATGTGCAGAAGAGTACCAGAACTCATTCCTCCTGTAACCTGTACCATTGTATCCGTTGACCAACCTCTGCCCATCTCCTTTTCCCTCCTCTCTGGTAACCACTATTCTACTCTCAACTTCTATGGGATCAGTTTTTTTTTTTTTGATTCCACATATGAGTGAGGTCATGTGGTATTTTTCTTTCTGTGCCTGGCTTATTTCACTTACCATAATGTTCTCCAGGCTCATCCATGGTTTTGCAAATGACAGAATTTCATCCATTTTTATGGCTGAATAGTATTTCATTGTGTGTATATGTATCCCTTTTTTTGGTCCATTAATCTGTTGATGGACACTTAGGTTGATTCCATATCTTGGCTATTGTGAATAGTGTTGTAATAAACATGGAGGTACCGATGTCTCTTTGACATACTGATTTCATTTCCTTTGGGTATGTACGCAGTAGTGGGATTGTTGGATCATATGGTAGATATATTTTTAACATATTGAGGAGCTTTCATGCTGTTTTACATAATACCTGTTCCAGTTTATATTCCCACCAACAGCGTATAAATGTTCTCCCTCCTCTATATTGTCACCAGCATAATAATTATTTTAGTCTATTTGGAATTTATTCTAAAAAATGTAAAGTATGACTCAGACATCATTTATTAAGTAATCTGTCTTTCACGCACTTGAGATTCTCCCTTTATCACATAAAAAGTTTTATTTTATGTTTGAATCTGGATCTTATGGTAGTCTGCCACATGGAATTTGCCTGTTCTTGCTCGTACCATTTGTTTTAATTATTTTTTATTTATAGTATATTTTAATATTTTGTAAGACTATTATCCCATCATTACATTTCTATTTCAGATCTTTATTACTTGTTTACCTTTCCTTATGAAATTTAGATTCAGCTTGCCTATTTCAAGAACAATGTCTGGTGATAATTTTAATAGGATCATGGTGAATTTCAAGATTGATTTACAGACATCTCAAAGGTGTCGAGCCTTGGTATCTGAGAGCATGAGATGCCTTTCCATTTAAACGAATGGCATTCTTTTGTGTTCTCTAGCAGGGTGTTACGCTTTTGTTCCAATAAATCTTACACATTTATTATTTAGTTTATCCACACATTGTCCTTTTTGTCTTTGAAATCGAGTCTTTGCTTAT
Source organism: Lepilemur ruficaudatus (assembly GCA_963574885.1). Taxonomy (NCBI): domain Eukaryota; kingdom Metazoa; phylum Chordata; class Mammalia; order Primates; family Lepilemuridae; genus Lepilemur; species Lepilemur ruficaudatus. Next base: position 4,834 of record CAUYRT010017993.1, read on the forward strand.
ATGTATGAAAGCCATTTACTTGTGTATATTAACTTTGAACCCTTCTGAATTCTCTTATTTAAAAATTTTTTTTAGCAATTGATTATTTTTTCCAAAAATCCAAGTATAAATTTACAAATGCTGCTATTTTTACCTCTTCCTTTTATGTATTAATGCCTTTACTTTCTTCCTCTGGTATAACTGTAATCACTGTCCCCTCCAAAACTAGTTAAACTGCAGTAGAAATTTTGAGCAATTATTTTGTTGTTCCATACCAAAATTGGAAAAAGTCTAGATTTTCCCCTTTGAAGCATAATGCTGGCATTTGGATTGAGGTAGAAATATTTTATTATATATTTTTAATCAAGAATGGATTTGAATTTCATCAACTACTGTGTCAACATTTATGATCATGATTTTATGGTTCCTGTAGGCTTATAAATATCGTAAGTTAAATTAATTATTTCTGCCATATAATTTTAAAAGCCTTATTGTTTTTATGTTTTATTCATTCTCCTTTTGTTCTTTGTTCACTAGTCCTTTTCAATCAGTTCTTGTCCTGTTTTGGAATCTCAGTGTCCCTACTCTGAATTCACTGGTTCCTTATTTCTTTTACTTGAGTCAAAGCAAAGGTGCCCATGAAAAAGAGCAAAGTGCCAAATGATAATGTGGCTGGAAATTGAGCCACAAATGAATGGAAGATGTTTTCTTCATGACTATTTTGTGTGTGTTTGTGCTGCTTTTTTCCAAAGGAGTGGGCCATTGTTCTACCTGTTATGTAGTTGTTTTATGGTGGAATTTGCTAATGGTAGAAAAGGAGGATAGTGTGTAGCCATGTATAATTGCTAAACCTGCTGGGACATGAGTGAAGGAAATCCTCTCCTGTGCCCAAACAAGAAAACCTTTTCTCTTCTATTTTTGAGCAAGGCGTTTTATGTTGCAAAGTAGTCCACTATCTCTCCTTACCTGTTCATGCACAAATTACATTTTATATTCCAGCCAGTCACAAAAGGAAAGCAGGAAACATATTTGAGGACAGGCAAAAATGTCAGTGCGTCTGAAACAAAGAAGCACTTAGAGAAACACTTCCAGCTTTGTCAGCTCTGCCTCTAGCTGGTCACGTCCGCTGGCTGTGCTCAGGTCTTCATTAGTAAAACAGAGGTGGCTGGGCGCTTGCTGTGCAGTTGCAGGGACAGGATTTTGGCCCTCTGGAGAGAGGGGGCCGGGAGGAAAAGGGAAGCAGACAGCTGGCCTCCAGGAGCCACCAGATGGGAGCACATTCCCCAGGCCGGTGCGAAGAACAGTCTAGAATACCAGAATTGTTTTGTGGAAGAACCCTCCTAAGCCAAATGTTCAGAGCGTCCTGCGAGCAGAGCAGATGAGCACATACTGTGTTCGTGGGGAAAAGGACAACTGACTGTACAGATGAAGTAATAATTTAAGAAATGTGTGTGGCCTAAATTCAGTACCAAGGTGATGGGCAAAACAACTTACTGTAATTTGTGACGGTTCTGCTGCAAATGGAAGGACAAAGACAGCCAGGAAGCCCGGTCACAGAACACAGCAGGTACATCAGCGGAGATGGCCCAAGTGCAAGCTATTTAAATAAGATAAATCATCGGGAATGAAGGAAACGATCAAATGTGCTAGTCTCTCTCTTTTTGGTTTCAATTAAATGGAAACAGTAAAATTTCTTCCAAGGAATGAAAAATCAGCACATAAAATATAACGCAGTCTCCTTCCTTCCCAGCCACATCTGACTGTGGTCCGTCTGAGCCCTGGCTTGGTCTCTCTTGTTTGTATCCAAGACTCATTGGACTACTTTGTAGTGAATAGGAAATCCTACTCTGATCTCACACCATTTAGTCATGCCTGGTACTTGATTATCTTCTGCCCCAAAGTCATCCAAGATGGGTTTTTTTTTTCCCACCCTCTAGCTGGAAGATCATGAATGCATAGTACATACACACACTCAAGCTAAGAAATATGTGTACAGATCCACTTTTCTCACTGTTGCGGAGGTTACATATTTGCTCTCAGTGGGCACCCTTTAATATCTGCAGGGTGCCCAGTGAGTCTGTATCACTCTACTAGGTGCTGTGTAGGACAAAAACAAGAAGAGAGAAGGGAGAAGACACTGCAGAGCCAGTGTTCAGAGGCATGCTTTCAGTTTCTGTACAGCCGTGTTTCTGTTAGGTTTGGCCTGTGCCTCCTCCCTACAGTTAGTTTTAGTTTAGCATTATGCATTTATTCATATCCCTGTGTATAGTGAATAAACATTTTGGAATAAGTGTCAGGCATTGTGCTAGGTTAGAGGGATGCAAAGACACATTTAGAATCCCTTCTCTTGGGGAGCCTTCTGATTATTGTATTTGCAATAAAGTTTTAAAGATGCTGTAATGTGTCCATCTTGGATATAGTTGGATCTCAGAAGAATTGCAGAGGGTTGGAGATTCGAATGGCTGAATGGTGAAGAACAGACAGATTTTTGAAGGATAAGCAGCTTATTTGTCAGGGAATGGGCAGCATTCTGAGTACACACAGCAGAGGCTTAGGAGACCTTGGTTGGTACTTTCAGAGAACTTTTGTGTTTTAGGGTGGGATGGATCTTGCAAGAAAGTTCTAGGTCATGGAGGGTCTTGCATGCTGTTCAAGAGAGTTAGGACTTTCCCCTGTAGACCAGGAGGAGCTAAGAACAGAATTTGTACCATTGCAAGATTTTTTTTTCTGGCAGAAATATGAAAGTAGATTAGGAGGTAGAGATAGGGAGCTCAGTTAGGTGACTGTTTCAAGGGTGCAGTCCACAGGTAAAAAGCAGAAACGAAACCTAAAGCAGAGAGTAGGCCAGAAAAGAGTGGCAAACAATCATATTTGGCAATTTATAGCTTAGATACCATTGAAGGGAAAATGGGCCTTCACATTTATAAAATAAGAAGATGCTAGGCGTTTATCTCTGTCATTTCAAGTGTTAGAGGAGTAGTTTATTTTAACAAGTTCATCGACTGATTTTAAAAACACACACTAATTACCCGATAGTAAATAACTCGAGGAATCCTGACCCCTTACTCACTCTCCTTACATTTGTGAGATGGAGAGAGTAGCCCATACACCCAGATGCTGCCAGGACTGCAAAGGATTTCAGAGACCAACGGCAGTGATTTTTAAGACAAGGTTGTTCTCTGTGCTCTCCAACAGAAGCTGCCCTGGGAGCCCCATGTACAAAAGACATGGCTATGTCTCCCCTGCCATGCCTCCTTCCACCCAGCTCTGAATTACAGCTGCATGGTTTGCAAACTTAATCTTGTCAGACCTTCTCATTGCATGATGGGGACAGTGAGGTTTGCAGACCGGAAGAGATTGATTTACCCAAGGACACATGACCACCTGATTGGCTAATGGTAGAAAAGGGTCCCCAGGTCCCCCTGATTGTTGGACAATTGCTCTTATCTGTCTTGGTTAACCTGGTTTGTATCTGGCTTCTCAATAGAGGTTATTCTTTTATAAGATTACCTGGGCAAAACCAGCTGTTCATACGTTCTCATACCTGTGCTATTTGCTGTATGTATGATTTCTGCAGACAAGCTTGTTTTAGATCATGTACTCATGACTCACTGTTACTATTGCCTGAGTGCTTATTTTCCCCCAATATCTTGATTCAAATGAATACGCAACAAACTGACTTGATGGGTTTAACTCAGTTACGTCTGATGAAGCCATTTCTTCCCATTCCTAAATCTTTCCCCAATTCCAGTTATAGAAAGTTTAGGTCAATGGTAATTTAACTGTGTACCCCAATACTATGGGTTGGTAACTTCTTCCAGGAATCATTGTTGGACTGTCCTGTTCCACCTGTCTGCCCTTTCTTCCTGCATCTTGATCGCATACTACTATAGGTGACCATTTCTGTAATAGTTTGTTGTCTTTCTCAACTAGACTGAGTACTTGTTGAGTCCAGGAAACATATTGTTATTTTCCCCATAGAATCTAGCTCAATACCTGATGTGTAGTAGACACTTAATAGAAGTTTACTTAATGAATAACTAGATATATAGTTAAAGATATGCCCTTTACCTTGTCCAAGAGGACAAAAGGTATGGGTCAATGTTCCTTTTTATGTTTGGTTCCTCTTTCTGCATCGTCAGGGGACGTTGTACCCTCTAACTACTCCCAGGAGAACTGCAGCTGCCTTCGTTGATGGTCCCACTAACCCTGCATTTCATATGATGTCCCAGATGATGAGAAATGGCTTCAAGATAGAAAATTGTCTGTCTTAAAATAACCTACTATAAATTATGCATGTCAACGCGGAGATGCCACAAACTATGAAGGTTGTTTTATTCCAAATATGCATTCAGAATTAGAGTTTGGACATAGCAGGACACCTCTGTTCTCCCTGCCACAAAGGGGAAAAAAACATCTTTTATATTGAATTTCAGTGAACCTTGCTGCTAGCATCTGTCCCATTAATTTTCATATACGAGGACAATGTGGCATGATTACTCACCAGCAACAGAGGTAGCAGTTTTATAAATCTTATGTCATCATGGCTGGAAGGGACAGGGTTGTGTTCTCAGAGTTTCAATACTCTTTCCAAAATTCACCTTTGCGGTGGGCAGTTGGCTTTTTGGGTTCCAGGTGAGCACAGTAATATGAAGTGTCAAAAAGTCACATGGCTTAACATTTCTCCAATTTTCAGATAATCTGATGATAAATTAGTAATTTTTTAAGACTCTAGTGGTGGCCTGCTTGTTCTATAAGGCTCTCTCGTACGGCAAGGGAAGTTGGCCTCATTTTATTTATAAAGGTACACCCATGGCTGGTGCTTTCTGCTTACGTGTCTGGAAAATTCTCCTGTTTGATCTTATCCTATAGAATTTGAGGAAGGGGGTGAACAATAGCTTCATTGATGTGAGTCAGATTCAAATTGCTAAGAGCCTGATTGTGTATATGATGTTAATTAAAAAAATATTTAAATCTTGCTGACCCCAACTCACTCTGCTTCTTTATTTTCTGTTAAAGATACTATGTGATCCCCATAGTTTACATTTTTATTACAAAAGGACAGTTACACTGTCCCTTGGTGTGTATGTGAATAGCCTATGGGGGAAAACATTTTGGTTCTAATGTAGTAGGTAGGCTCTTGTATTGGATAATCCAACACTAGAGCTTCATATTCAGTATCATTTATAGAAATAATAAATGCCAGCAAAAACAATTATTTATTGAGTGCTCATCTGCCAGGTACTATTGAAGCATTTTTACATAGTATTAAATCATTTAATGCTTCCAACAACCATCTGAAGTCGATACTGTTATCACAGATAAAGCTACTTAGACACAAAGAGATTAAGCAACTTGTTCAATATTGCGGAGTTAGGAAGTAGAAAACCAGGTCCTAACCCAGAGGTCTCCAGCTCCCCTCCCTATAGCATGTTGACCACAGGTGGGATGAAGGGTGGGTGCTGGCTTGTTCCCATGATGCTGTTTTGAAACCTGCCCTTCTCAGAAGCTACGGAAATGTGGCCATGCTAAAGGGTTCATTCAGCAATCTTGTCAGTCGAGGGTCTCCTAGACCGTCCCCCCATGCATGCCATGGGCAGCTTCCTGAGATATCTGGTGTCTCTCACTGGTTTGTTAAGAAGATGGCAGATTCTTCTCCCCATCTGCTCCCTGCATTATAGAATTCTCACTTCCGTTTTTGCCTGTAGGTATAAGCTCGTGGAACTCAGATGGTAGACGATGACAGTAGGATTTTCTTGCCAAAAGGAATATCCCCAAAAGAAGAAATAGTGGTGTTTAAGCATGGAGAAAGCCCCCGAAGAAAGCTTCATGAACTAAATCACCCAGAGTGGTCTTACCTTCTAAACTTAGTGTTTTGCTGCTACTCCTTTGAGTTTCCTCATCTGTGAGTTGAGATAACAAAACCTACCCCCCAAAGGTTACAGTGTCGATTAAATAATATTTTTAATAGTACCTTTGTAGTTTCTGGTACATTTTAAGGGCTTGGTGAATGCATTTTTTCCTTTTCCAAAGAGGATTCTGGAAAGAAAATTGAGAGTGGGTTTTGGGGATCCTAGGACAGGCTTCAAAGAGCAAAGCTGTGGACTCTCACTTTACTTCTTTCTCTTTCTAGAAGTCTTTTCTTCAGGGGCCACGTTTTATTTTATGGTTTGTAAGCATATTAAACTCTTGGTATGTCAGAGAGAATTCTAACAGTAGTCTCCAGGGCTCATACCCTGTTAGGGAAAATTCTCCCATGAAGAAATACTTTTTATCTAATCTTCATTCACTTATTTACCCTGTGTTGCATTAAAATGGAGCCTCTTGACAAATTATGTTGCTTTCTAAGTGATGAGTACTCTAGTGTTCTTTGTTACAGCTTGGTTCATCCTGTTTGGGACTTCAGTGGTTAAGTGTTTCTTAATCCTGAAATTTAGAAGTAGATTTTTGAAAGTGGTTGTAGCCTGGTATGGAACAGAGGAGAAAATGCTCTCTATTTTATAGCTCCAGATGAGCAGAGGTGAATAAGGATAGTGGATTTAGGAGATGGGTGTGTTTTTTTTTGTTTTTTGTTTTTTTTACAAGAAAGTCACTTTGGTCCTAATTAAAAGATTAGAATCTCTTTAATTGCATTCTGACCAACGGCTTTTGGGGGTTCATGAGGGCAAGTCACCATCTGTTGTGTTTGAATGAATACCTTTGAAACATTTATTTTCTTACTGAAGCTGATACTTACGAAGCAGAAAAGAGAAAGACTTGAATATACTTTTATTTCTTCATTTCAATGTCAAACTTCTATTCTCAGAGTAGATGTTATTTGCAGCAATATGCACTTAATAATCTATTTACACGACCTCACTGTATCGTGTTATCTATAGAGGAGAGTTCAAAATACAGCAAATCAGTATTGGATCTCATTCCAAAGAGTTTGTTTGCTGATATATCAAAAAGGTTCTATTATACTATGTTGATAGCCATAGCACAGCAGCCCCAAGACAGCCTCATGACAGGGCTTTAGGTGTGAGGTTTGAACCCCAGGCAGGTCAGGCATGGTGAGCAACCTCTTCTCTTAAGAGTTTTGAATAACTACTGATAAGCCTTCTCACCAATGTTCATTCATTGTTACTTAGTTATAAGCAAGACATTCTGAAAGCAGGTGAATACTTAAGTTACCTTATCAGTTGGTTTCAGTATACAGTGATACAGGGTGAACAGGACTACTCAGTGAACCAAACAGCAGTTTGGTTCTTTGGGGATTATAAACCCTGAGGTTGAATTGACAAAATGATAAATTCCTTTATGCCTGAGTTTAATCCTATAAGGCTTAAAGGCAACATGAGGAAGTTCATTACTAGAACTATTCTCAGTATTTATGTTTTGGTTCATTACCAGCGCCTTTCTAAGTAGTTACATTTATATAATGTCGTGATGGTAGACGTTCATATTAAACATCTTCTAACTTCAACATTCAACAAATACTTGTTAATGTCCAAGGTGTACGAAGCATTATGTTAGGTGTTTCTTAAGGCCCCTAAAAGGATTTGGGTTTCAGTTTTGGACTGTTAGGAGCTCACAGGATAACTGAAAAATCTTGTTTGCAAATAACTGGAATGTAAGGTAGGATCCCAAGGGGGATGTACACCATGTTGTAGGGATTCTGATGAAATTAACTCTCACCTGTCCTTTTATTCAACTCTTACTAAGCCTCTTCCTGAAAATAAATAAATAAAGGACTATAAAACTCTACATTGGTGGTGTTTTCCTAGATGGAAAAAATAATGAATACTAAACATTATACAAGGCTGTCCGGAAAGGATCCAGCCGTGCAATCTGTTCCGATTATATTAATACTAACAATGGCTAGATGCTTTCTGCGCAGCCCTCATCCATTAGGGTTGGTGAGGTTGGAGAAGCTCCATCCATTTTTCCATTTAGTGAACGTGGACCGACTGCCTGTTCGATGTGAAGCACTATAGGTGGATATGTGGCACCCACCTCAAGAGGTTCACAATCTAGTAATAAGGGAGCATCTCTGTATTTCGCAAGTATCTGCTGGATGAATGGACTCATTACATTTTATTCTTGGATGTGAGTCCTAGGGGAGTTATGCTACCCAAAGGAAAGTTCTTAGGGAATCTGATGTTCAAAAAGGGCCAGAAGGATCCTTTTTATTTGCCTTTTTTGAAGCTGAATATGGCATAATTTTTGCTTATCCATAATAAATTGCATCTTGTTGGTGTTACACCATAGTTCTAGCTTCTCTAGATAATTTTTTAGCTTATGCCAACCATATGTTATTTTTTTCAGCTATGGGACACGTTACATTTCCTAAGTTTACCCAAGACCTTGAAAGACATTAAAAGAACAGAGCCAAAAACAGAGCTGTTCTGTTCCCATGTTGACATTCTCCTACTTCTCAACACACTCTCCTTCATTCAACAAATATTGACTGAGCAAATAATCCTAATGGCTATAATTTTCAGAGTGTTAGGATGACCTGTGCAAGGTGCTAGACAATAGTTACACAGTGATGAATACAACAGACGAGGCCTCTGCCCTCAGGGAGCTTACAGTCTACAACTCCAGTGCATGGTGTTTTTCAAACAGCTGGAAAAACGACAACAACAACAAACTATTCAGCAATAAAAGGAATGTCTTCCTCAAATTTCTCAGATCTTCTCCTGCCAGTCTTTTCTCACGCTGCTACCTGGAATAAACTCCTTTTTATCATCTCTAGCTACCAAGATCTTATATATTCAAAAGAGACCACATAAATGTTACCAGCTCCAAAAATCCTACCCTGTCTGTGAAATCCATTAACACGTGGCACAGCTTAAGTTGTGCTCATCATTGGCTGATTTCCAATGTCCTTTGGGAGCCTCTCATTGCCCTAGAAGCTTGTACTCTCCTTTCAAACACAGGTGAGGCCATTCGCATTGTCGTATCAATCCATAGCATTGAGCACAGTGCCCTGTTTCAGGAAAGTGACCATCGACCTTTCCTGTCCTAGAATAATGAGGATACTTGGTGAGAGTAAATAAAGGGCCTCGTTCCCTGACAACTGGTTAGAATCAGGGAAGTCTGAGAGTGACACTGGGTCTCCTAAAGACCCTGTGTCCAGACACAGAAAACTTCCAAGACTCCCCCTGACCCCCGCTGACCTTTTTGAAATTAAACTCATAGACAATTTTAAATTTTGGACACACATTATAACATAAAGAAATGCTCTATTATAAATTTGAAGGGGGGGGGTTCCTGTAATTCAGGACATTGTCATATCTGGACAATGAAATACCAAATATTTCTCATCTATTTGCACACTCTGTGATTTCTAGCATTCTGGACAATAACATTATAGGGTCCTAAAAATTGGTTAGGTTTTTAAAGGGTTCAACATTGCATAACTACATAACTAAAATGCTTCTAAAATGCAATTTTAGATTTTCTGGATTACACAAGGATGCTTAAAAGTGTTTTATTACCCCTGAGGGTGAAAATGTGATTGGTCAATATTTTCATTGCCCTAAGGGCCTGTGATAGCTTCCCCTCAGCAGTCTCCCAGGCTGAGGTTGGTGTGAATCATGCAATGTGTACAGAGCAAATACACTTCCTTTAAGAGATCCAGGAGTGCATAGACTTGTAGTGTGACTAATAAACAAACCTTTTCTTTTAACACAGACTCCATAGGTATGGAAGAGAGGGAACCAGTGAGAATCTGAGTGCCCATTTCATGCCAGACATGAAAGCACTCTGGACTGTACATACATCTCGTTTAGCCAACAGGTCTTCATGTTATAGCTAAAGGAAAGAGCTGAGAAGAGTCAAGCTGCTAGCCCAATATCACACAGCTAGTAAGGGGCAGAGCTGGGACTCTCACCCAGGGTTTCAAACCTTAAATAAGACTCTCCCTCCTATAAGGCACAACTGCATACCCGAGTGTTTATCAGTGAATTACATTTATGTAAATTTATTTATGAAAATCTCAAGTTATCATGAGGAGAGCAAATTGACACTGTTGCTTTTAGGAGAGAAGGATTAACTCATTGTAAACAACATATGTTAACTTCACTGGACGCTTGCCTGATAGAAACCTGACTCATGCTTGGTCACCATGATGGAGCAATGGCTATCCTCTAGGCAGATATCAAGTGGTTTTTAGCCTTTCCTCCTGTTTCTCATGAGAAAGCCACAGTGGACTTGTTTTTCTCCCTGATTTCATCCCTAAAGGGAGGGATAGTGTTGCATTATCCTTTCACGCTGACCCATCCTTGACATTTCTGTCACGGGATGACAATGGGACATTCTCTGTACTACACTTCCCTGTGCTTTCACAAGGGTATAACTGATAGGGAAGAATGTGAATTCTTTGTTTCCTGACAGTTTGCCATGTCTCCTTGCAGATAGCGTGTTAGGCTGTCTGTAAGCCTGAGTCAGTAATGTACTTCTCTAGGGTCTATTTGTGTTTTCAATTTCTTGTCTCTGAGGAATGTGGCAGGGGGAAATTTTGGTTTAATTTGTTTGCTAAAAAGATGAGAAAATAATAATGTATAATGAAGTTAAGATAATCTTCCTATTAAAAACCTGAATACAGAATTGCTGAAAATTTATGCTCTCCCCAGATGACTTTTCCTTCCCTAAATAGGTGTCTTTATTTCAGCCTTATTTCTCCAGTGTCTCCCCCAGCTGATTCCTCTTTCCTGCCTGTCTTCCCTGCCTACTCACTGGCCTTTCAGCCATTCTTACTTCCCTGCTTAGCTGGGACTGTACAAGGATTTAGTTCGGTGTTTCCTCCTCCATCGTTGGACTGATACCTGCTCATCACCTCCCTGGTCACCTCCCTCTCCCACCTGAGACCAGTCTTCCTCCCAGCCTCATGGCCATGTTCAAAGTGAGTCTGCCCTCTCTTGCAACTCTTTTTCTTATCACTCCCTCTCTAGATGATCACTTGTCCGTTGACATCTGCCCATTCTACCCAACTGACATGACTTTCCCAAAGACTATCACACAACTCTCTTTCAAAATCGGATCAATACTTCTCAAAGATGTTGGCCGGTTAGCTCAGTTGGTTAGAGCGTGGTGCTAATGCTTCTCGAAGGAGTAGAAAGGAAAAGCCAAAACCTTCAATTTATAGTGCTAATTAAAAGATAATTTTTCTCTTCTTAAATTTTTAACGGATCTTAGTAAATGTATGATGATGTCTTGGGAGTAGGCTTAAAAGCAGAAGGAAATATTGAAGTGTCTCTTTGGGAAAATGTCTTTCCATTTTATGTGGTTATTGTACATGTAAAACTTGGACACTGTTTCTTAAAAGGATTATGTGAAAGACATCCTGGTTGATGAAAGGCGATGTGTCCTGAAATATTCAAAGCTAAAAAAAAATTTGAATCACATCTTTTCTGTTCTTTGGGTATAATCAGATGTGTCAACTTTAGAAGTATATTGAAAGACCAGCATTTTATTATTAGCATTGTTTTGTTTGAAAAGCAAGTTGTAAAAATGCAAACAGAAAGCCCCTAATGGTTGTTAATAAAGATAGAGCAAACATATGAAATTTGTCTCTGCCATACCAAGCACCATGAGTCTTTTGAAGCTATGAAAATGAAGACAAACCACACTAACATTTCCTCTGGTTACTGTTACAGCTCCTAGTTTCATCATAATCTCATTCCTCCATTTTAGCAGAATCTGAGGTGCCGCCATCTTTGTGATGCTGTTATTTCCATCACATTGTGTCTACACCAAATGATTACATCACCTTTCACATCTGAAGCTCATTCACAAACCCCTGGTCCCCTGGAAGGGGAGTGTACTTAACATAGAAAATAATACAGATATTTAGCAACTGAAGAGCTATAGTGATGCCTTAAATTACAAAGTATTTTTACAGACATGATATACTTTATTAAAAATGACTTACAACTGTCAAAGAATACAACAGTTAACTATCAGAGAATTGCACAAGGTGGGGTGTATCTGCCTAGTGTGAGCTCTGAACTGGACAAATGGTGGGTTTGATAATTCATAGTATTTTCTGCTACAAAAGCAAAATGATTCCTTGTGATTGGCTGAACCTCTTTGGATTCTTGTTCCATCTTGCAGCAAATGGAGATGCTACTCCTTTAATCTGACCCTTCTTATCATTACCTTGGTTCTTCAAAGTCTGATGGAACCTGGAAAATCCAACTTAAGTTCCACTGCACTTCTTTCTCTTGGCCATTTCCCGTGATGTGTCTAGATTTGGGGAGGAGGCCTGCTTATTAGTTCTTTTCCCAGATGAATACTTAGAAATAGCGCCCTCTAGGAAAGCTGTGCCTAGGAAAAATGTATCCAATTAGCCTTCCAGGGTTATTCCTGAGCAAGATACAGCCACATCCTTGCAGGGAAATAAATAGAATGGATGCAAATTTATTTTTAATACAAAGAACATTAGATGAGAGGAAGCTTTGGTATACAGAGTTGCAAAGGTGGGAGAGCAAAGTCAAAGCCATTCCTGAGTTTGTTTTGTGATACAGTCTCAAAATAGATGCTGTTATAATGAATCGATTCTAAGTTCTTTAAAAGATCCTGTAACAATATCAGGGTCCAGGTTAAAGTCAAAGATGTGTGCATGGTGATGTTCATAATTATGGAAAGACAATGCTGAAGACATAGTAAGCACAATTTAGAATAGGAGAGCACTTTTGTTCAGCAAAATAGTTCTGTGAAACAGAATTAGATCAAGAAAAGGTTGCATGGTGGGCATTTAGTCGTGAAAATATAAATCTGTACCTAATGATTGTAGCGAATCAACTTTCAAACCTATTAGATATGCCATTTAACTAGGCAACATATGCCCGTTATTTTTTAGCATGAAAAGCAATTGCCATATGTTCAATACTTATTGAATTGTGACGGGCAGGTGGGCCTCACCATAATAATAATGATGACAGTAATAATATCTTCAGTGTCAACTCTCTATCCACAAGTAAGGGCAAAGGGAAAACAAAAACAGTGATTGTTTGGTATATTTGAGAAATGCTCAAAGCCAGTCTAGGTAATTTAAAGCAAAGATCACTTTCAATAGCCAGGGTTATACTTTTTCTTTCGCTCTTTCATTCAGATAATTGTCTCATAGTTCCATTGTACTCCACCTATGTTAGCCCAGTGAGATTTCTTCAACTCACTTTAATGGTTTCATTCCTGCATATTTTTGTTGGCTCCTCAAAACGTTTCAAAAACACTTTCATATGTTCTGTTTCTTGACCATGTAACAACTGTGTTGAGTAGGTAGAAGAGAAGCAACATTCTGTGTTTTCCTCGTGTTTCCTGTGTTTTCCTTTCCTCTGAAGCTGAGCTTCAGAGAGGTTGAATCGACTATTTCTGCTCCACAAAAGGAGAGAAATCTGTTGAATTTTCTCTGATAAAGCCGGCAACCTTAGTGATATGAAAGTGACCACACTAATGGAGTGTTACGTAGGTGTCACTGTCAGTGCCATTCTGTTGGAAAACATATTGTGTCTGGAGGTCAAGGGCAGGAAAAGGAAGACGTGGCTTGAGGAAATAGGGGCCATGCTATTGAATGAACCCTGCAAGCGTGCGCCAGTTAGGGTCTGTAACACACTTCCCTCCTGTTTAGCCTGGTACTTCAGCATTGAGTGGATTATCATGCCTGTTTTGGGGGAAGACTGTTGCTATCCCATTCAAATGAAGTCTTGCATTGTTGTGACACAGATTGGCTTATGTAACTAATATCAAGTCAATATATGCTGACAAAGGGATGTGCATATTTCTATAGCAGAGGCAGTGTTGAAAATTGATTACGGACTATTTGAATTAAAAAAAAAATTTTCCCTAGATAGAACTTAAACCCATTGTATACAGTTAAAAAGAATAAAAAAGCAGCAGTAGCAAGACCAAAACAACAAATCCATAAAAATTTCCTCCTATTCTTCCAGGAAAATTTGCTTCCCATATAGCTGATACTAACTTGTGTTGCCGTTGATGCAATGCAGTCAACTGGAAGTAGAGTGAGAAACCTGAAATGAGGAATTGGAGACCCTAAGGCCCCCTTCTTCTTCTTCCCTGGATGGGCAAAAGCTTTTTCCAAATCAGGAAAATCAGCTTTTTCCAATCAGGTCCCATAGGGACCTGCTGTCATGCCATGATCTGGTACTAGACCTTCTTGTGCTATTAATGCGGTAATCATTTCAGGCGATAGATTTGCACCTTCAAGATTTCTTGCATAAAAGTCTGACAAGTACCCTGCCATTTGAAGAAGAAGAATCAGGTAGCTCTTTTTTCATAAAGGAGGTGAGCCAGGATGACAGCAGCGTGTTACCAGGGTTGGCATTTCCCAAGCTGAGAGGAGTACATGTCATTACCATGGATAATGTCATACTGGAATTGTGTTTCATCTCTTGCTTGGGTTTGGAATGTAAACAACCTTGAAATTGTGCTTAGAGGGGGAAAAACCCCTTGGAAAGGTTTATTTTATTTATTTTTTTAAAATGGATTTACAAAATTACATGTTCTAATTTACAACAGGTAGCAGACATCTCTTTACTGTTGTGAGATACTTCTAAGGCATTAACCTTAAGCTGTCACTTGTGTGTGTAGAGAGAAAAGTTGGGAATGAGGGGTAAGGAACTATTTTTTCATTTATTTAAATCTCCCATGATTTCTTTCAAACTGCAAAGTATTTGTAAAACTCAGCTTGGATAATTATTGCAAAGCAAATATGAAAACATTTAATCCGATAGACAAGTGACTTTTTGTACAGCTTGAATACTAACTTGTAACGGAATTTCTATCATTCACTTTTTATTTTTGATATCTGTACTTATTCTTGTAAACCATTTGCAACAAAAAGTCACTGGTTTTGAACTTAACTTGATTTGGGCAACTAAATGATACACCTAAACTCATGCTTTAGCCCTACCATGACTTTTCTAATGACTTTTCCATTTAATTTCATTTTGGAAATTGATTTGCCCTTTCAAAATAATATCAGCATTTAAAGTAATTTTACTTTTTGTCTGTGCAGTCACTGAACATGCTCCCTAAGAGAATGACTTCAAATATGCAGCCTTGACAAAGATGTAAAATTGCTGGGCCTTAGCTGCAAATGGCAGCTCTGATAACAAGAACGTGAATGTGGCCTTCGAGGCAAGACAAAAACAGAAAGTCAGCTGTCTACTGAAAGTCAACTTTGCCACCTCAATTTGCAGGCACTGTGGCAAAGAGGGGGTGACCTGGAGGTGTGGGCGTACCCAGAGCCATGTTGACTATAGAGTTGTCTATTACATCTGCACAGTTGCTTTTTTTCCTTCTTCCTTTGAACCACCTGTTTCCTTACCTCTGTCCAGGGAGTTGCTGTTAGCTCCCGCCATGGGGGTGGGTTTAGGGATGGAGAATGCAGGACTTAAAAAGTATCCAGGGGCCGGGTGCGGTGGCTCACGCCTGTAATCCTAGCACTCTGGGAGGCCAAGGCGGGAGGATCGCTCAAGGTCAGGAGTTTGAAACCAGCCTGAGGAAGAGCGAGACCCCATGTCTACTAAAAAACAGAAAGAAATTAATTGGCTAACTAAAACTATATAGAAAAAATTAGCCAGGCATGGTGGTGCATGCCTGTAGTCCCAGCTACTCGGGAGGCTCAGGCAGGAGGATCACTTGAGCCCAGGAGTTTGAGGTTGCTGTGAGCTAGGCTGACACCATGGCACTCTAGCATAGGCAACAGAGCAAGACTCTGTCTCAAAAAAACAAAAAGTATCCAGGGGTTATGACTCCTCCCACCTCCTGTGTGTTCTCATTCTATCACTTTGCTTCTAAGCACATTCATGCCACTCAGTGTTCCTGGTACATAAAACAAGAGTCAGGGGTATTGAGGGGTATTGAGCCAAGCACTCAAACTAGCAAATTTAAGCAGATATGAGATGACTGATTTCTTAGATACTGAAGCCCCTGAACATTCTTACTCTGCAGCATTAATTGTATGGAAGATATTCACAAGCACCTGTCCCTGCCTGCAGTTGTTTGTCTATAAAGCAGGGACCATAATTCTCCCAAGTTCCTGTGAACTTAGCAGTTTTATTGGGGGGAGGGGAAAGTATCATGCTAATCATCCATGTTTTGTTTCATGTTGCCAACATAGGTGTCTCACAGGGTGCTGTGGCTCCCGCCAGCCCTGCCCTTTGAGCATCCTGCATCTGTGTTCTAGTGTTCGTGATGGCAATGCTGTATCTGCAAATTCCTCATGTGCATCAGGGTGGTTAAAACGTGCAAATCTAATAAGGGCAATTAAAAACACAGTGAGTCCCATCCTGTGGGATCAGCCACTTGCATCCCCCTACGTGCAACTACTGGCACTGTTTGGAAAGTAAATTCTTCTTACCTACGTGCCCACGTGTGAGCTGTCAGAACATCTTGCCTCCCTCTTCCCTTCTTTACTGATGAAGCCAACTTTAAGCTCTTGAATCAAATCTTCTGAAAAGCCTTCTAGGCATTTCTCTAGTGCCCTTCCTCTCTGCCATTATTTCTCCTCCAAGATAGGTCAGATAGTATAGTGGGCTCTCTCTTAGCTTCGTGGGCATACCCATGTCAGAGCAGCTAGCACTTTGTATTCTAAGAAACTTGTAACTGGATTGTTGTAAATATCTTGAGTGCCAGCTCTTGATCTTTCTTTGTATTTCCAGTTTCCAACATATGTTGAGTGCATGTATTGTAAATTTAAAGACGGCCTATACCAGGTAATGTAGACATGGAAATAGAATAATAATTGTTTAATTTGTCATGTCAGTGGAAGACTCTTGGTATTATCTATTCTGAACCCTCAATTTATATAGTTGAGGAAGCTGAGGACCAGAGTGTATGTTTGTTCATTCATGAATTCACTCATGCAACACATTTCACTGAACATTCATGTGTGCCTGGCCACTGGGTATGTGATGCTGAGTACGATGGAACGAAAGACACGGTCCTTCCCTCATGGGGCTTAGTGCTGAGTGCAGTAGAGAAACAGTAACCGCCAATCACATAAAACGTGTGTAGTCGCCAGCTGGGCTAACCGGTAACCATGAAAGCCATTTGACATGAAGATTTGGCTTAATTGGATAAATCTGGAAGCCTTTAAAAAAGTGGCATTTGAACTGAAATCTGAAGGCCCTGCAGAAGTGCAGGCACGTCAAGAAGGAGAGGAGTTGGCACGCCCAAGCCAGTGCACTGGAGTCCTGAGGCAGGAGGCTAGTATGGGGAAAGAATAATGGGTAAATCAAATCTGCTTTAGGTTTGCTCATCTCCCAGATAAAGGGACAGAGGGTGATGGGAATACTCCTTTCCTGGGATGCCGAAGAGTTTTAAGTCTTTTAAGATCTCAAGTCACTTTTGGCACCACAGCTGGCCTCAGAAAGCCTGTTGCATGGTCCATGGTGGATTTGAACACCATGCGGACAGATGGCTTGGTTATAGAGTGTGAGCAGATTCCAGGAGTGCTGCAAATGAACGAGCAGTTGAGGCCACTGCTTGCCCTGAGATCCAGTGACTGCAGCACCACAGATCTGGCCTGTTGGAGGGAAGACACAACACCCCCTTTCTGGCAGAACGGAAGTGAGGCAGGTGCTATTGAGCTGCACCTACTGGGGCCTCCTTGGAAGCTCACCCCTTGGCCAAGAAGATCCAGCTCATCAGCACAAGTGCACTTCTGATGTGCAGAGAATTTACCACCTGTGAGAAACGAGGAAAAATGACTCATTTAGAGTTCCAGCTGAACAGTAGTGTTATTAGCAAGATATGCATCTTGGGGAAAGATCTTCACTTTTGGTGACTTTTTTACCTTGTGGGATCTCTCTGTTGCCACACAGTGATGGAGCCGTGCTCTGCCACCTGTCACCAGGCTTATTAGGAGGAGCAGTTTGGGTCTCAGATTTTGCTGTAATTTTTGTCACAGCCCTTCTCCTCCTCCAAGACTCCTGCCTTTCGACTACTTCTGTCTAAGCCTAGTCTCCCTCTTCTCATGCTCTGTTGGGATCACCCAACTGCTGCTGTAGGTGACTCTATTTCAGGACCACGACTCTCAGGGTTTCCATAGAAATTGCCATCCCACAGCCTCCTCCACGTTCCTGACAGGCAGATAGGAGAGGATCGAGGCAAGGCACATCTGGCACATCTGTGCATCTGTGGGACTTGTGCAGACCCAAGTGATGTTATTGGATTTGAACAATAAAGGAAGTTATTTGTCTAAGTTTGGGCAGCAAGAGAATGGCATGGCCAGAACCAGAACATAGGTCTTTAATGATATTCTTTTTTACTATTAAACGCTATTTGGGGGCAAAGGGAAGGGATACAATTTGTTGGCTTTCATTGGTACATTTGGGGCGAGGAAGAAGCAGACAGATTAGAAGCCCAAATGCTATTTATTTCTCCATATTACAATAGTGGTTGAAAATTCTCCTGTAATATACAAATATAAGTTTATCAGAGAGTTTATTATGTATATGTTGTGAACATACTGTAATTTCTTATATGATATTACTGCAGTTCTTGGTTTTTATTTTCTGTAAGAGCCGAAGAGCTGGTGTTGCTGTTATTTATTACTGGATTGGAACAAACTTCGTAAAATATGGCGCTCTGTCTGCATGCATAGGGAAGTAGCTTTTATAATGTTAGCCTATTCCATTTTTCAGTTATAAACTAAAGTGATTTCTTAAAATACAGGATAAGTGAATTTTTATGTTTCATTTTGGGTTATTGAATTGTCTAGGTAATGCATTTTAGGAGGGCACCGTTCTTCCCAGAACTTAGAAAAGCAGTCATTCAATCACACAGTCATTTGTAGGGGTTTTAAAAAATATATAACAATTTCAGGATGTCAAATTTTAGCTGTCTCGTTTTAACTTGTTTAGCTGAGCTGACATTTAAATTCAGTCCCAGCGTTATGTGAATGGAACTGGCCTTTTACCTCTCCTTTTTTCCCCTCTTCATTGGAAACCAGTGCAGAGAACACGGTCACTTAATAAGAAAGATGCTTCCTGCTTTGTTTCCTTTTATTCAACTCAGAACTGCCTGGGGGAAAAGATCGCTTCCTTTCTGAGCGTGGCAAGCCACGAAATGGAAAATGTACACACGAGCATTTGTGCCACTTTCCTATTAACCTTGGAAAAAGGTGACAGGAATATGTGAATAATGCTGTCAGATGCTTAAATGAACTTTTATTATTATTAATTTGGTTTAAGAGTTTAATAAGCAACTTCCTTAATTTGTATATTTCAAAATTATTTTTAATTTTTTTCTCTAAAATAACCTTCTGAAATTCTTTGCTAGATTTATGTCATTCTGGTTTCAATCTTGGTGATCATTCCTGTATCTGTCCGGTGGTTTAATCTGCATGTTTATGCTTATAGCACATAAAGTCACATGATACAAAATGGGCCCTGGTGTAAGAGTTCTTTGTCCTTTTTTGGAAAATAAAGACTCTAATGGTAGGAATCCAGATCCCTGAATTGGGAATGTGCAGATATCACCAAATATTAGATTTGGTCAGGAAAATATCAGTTATCAATTAGAAACTGAAATTGGCAAATTTTACTGGTTTCAGTTCCTTTGAGGAGTGACTTCTGTTTTTAATTTGTGGCTTAAGAATTATATTTAGCTATTCAAAGACAAATACCAAATTTTAAATTCTATTCCAAGGCTTTTGGGAACTAGGGAATCAGTGTATGTATTTGACAACCACATAGCCATGTATTGAAAATACGCATGTCACTGAAAGTATACTGTAAAAGCTAATTTGGTCAACTGTGTATTGGAACACCTGCTCTTGAACTTTCCGAGTACAGTTGGTTTAAGATACTGCCTGGAATGATTGTTTTTCTTACGGTGTCACCCTTTCAGGGTCAAGATGATAGTGCCATAGGAATGGTTATTCCATTACGTCAGCCAACCAGCTCATCGTGACCCTGAGCAGTTATAAACTATCATCCCAGAAACACACAAGCACAGATAAATTTTAGGTGTACCCTTAGAGATTGATGTAGAAGATCTGGAGTTAGAACTCAGGTACTCCTAGGACACCTGGTTTTGCATCACAGGTCAACAAAGAAGCATGAAGTCAACAACTGAGGGAAATGTCCCTAAGGAAATGCATAATGGAAATGGCAGTGGAAGCAAGCCAGATATGTATTTTTAGGGAAACTGATCAATCCTCCATTTGACCAGCTAAGGCAGGCAGACCCACTTCTGACTGGGTGGGAATTCACTGATGATTATCCCAATTTCTGCACATCCATGCCCATATTCAAGACCTACATTAGTCCATAGACTGGCTGCCTTCTTGCCCTACACAATTGTGTAATCAGGCCAGCCTTCATCCAGCCTGTGTAAAACTCCTTGCAACCCTTGTCAGTATACTTCTGCCCTATTGGTCTTTCAATTTTATTCACCCTCTGTGTCATTCTGAAGTCATAGTGCTTCTGCGATGTTCACCTTTCACCGCTACCAGCTAACCTTTCATAACCTCTCACCATGCACTGTTGGCTCACTGAATCCTCCCAGCAGTTCCGTGGCCTGGGTAATGTTATTGTCATTGATACTTAAGAGAACCAAGGTTTTAGAGGGGATTGTGTTGGTTACTCAAGGCCACACAGCTAATTACTAGTGAAGCCAGGAATCCACTCAGTCTGGATGATTCCATGGTCTGTGCACTCTGCCGTGATATATTTGTGCTATCTCAGATGATCACCTCTAAAAAAAAACCTATATCAGTTCACAGGTATTTTTGAGTCTTTTAAGAAGGCTATAGAAACTTCTGTAAAGTGAGCTAACTTGAGTTTTTAATGTTACGTGCTAATTGTGGTGAAGCAGCTATCAATTCTGGTTAAATTAGCTTAACGTAATGGGAGCAATGACACATCTTTGATTATAAGGCTGGGAAGGAGGTTAATGTCTCATTAATTTTGGGTCTCTCTTAGATGTTTGTCCTACTCCTAAAGACTTAAGCTTTATGTAAAATCTGCATTTGGCACGCTAATCCCTTCCTGCGAGACACGGGTGTCCTTCTCTGCCCAGCTGCAATTGAATCCAACCCATGCCTTATCCGATCCGTCGCTGGAGAATATCGTACCTACTTGGACTCGCTGCATAGATCTTAACTTGGACTTGTGCCTGTACATGGCGTGTCATCTTCACCAGGCAGGCACCTACAGACCCATTTCTAGGGTTGGAGTTGCCTCTGATGCATCCTCGAAGTTCCCCACTAGCATGCCATTCTTTGACTAGTTAGTAGGAACAAAGCGTATGTTGACCCAATATACTGAGTAAGTATTTCTTCAAATTAGGACTTCACTCTAAGCAATCACTGGTTGAAGAAAGGCTTTGTTATCTATTCCATGGTCTATTTGAGCAGAAAGGCCTGGTCCACATTAAGCTCCTGCCTCATTTTTGTCTTTCGAGATTATTTCTGCTCTGTGTTAAATTTGAACTTGTGGTTAGGTACATAGAAATTATCTATTTGAAACACCTATGATGATTTCCACCAAGTTTGAAATATCAGTTAAACAGTGAAAGCATTCGTTAAATGACAGAATTCTTAAAGTAGTACAGGATCCCAGCTTGGAGGGCAGCTTTGAAATCTAAATAGCTTTGATTGTGCATTGAACGTGTACATCCACTGGAAAACAGTATGATTAAAAGGGCAAGGTGTGGCCTTACTGGATTCGTACTACTTTAAAGAGTCTCCAGATTAGGATAAATGCCTAAGTATCTCTAACAGGCAGTAATACAACCAAGAAAAACAACCAGGGAGTTTCAGTATTTAGCTGCTGCAAATTTGTAAGAAAATAATGAGCAGCAAAGTAACTTAAGAACCCAGGAAACGTGTTGTATGGAGTTGAAGAGAAGGAAAGAGATTTTTCTTTTTAGGCTGTTTGAAAAAAAGCCATGAGATTGTGTTGTGGTTGCTGCTCTCCCCTTAATTTCAATGAAAAAAGGAGTATATTTTAGAAAGAAAAACTGAAGACTGTTTTCAGAGCCAAGGTAAGAGGACAAAAGGCTTGGGAAGATTATAACAAAATGAAAAAAAAAAAACCCACAAAAAATTTAGTTAAATCGTAAATTGAGTCTAATTATATTCAGGGACAGATTCAAATAATCAGAAGGTAAGGAACTCAATTATGAGATAGGCTTGATAACATAGATGGCTTAATAAAAGACAAAAATAGAAAGATAAAATTAGATTGCTTTTAGATAAATTCTGGAGGAATTTAAAAATGAATGTTTAAGATGAAAACTTAGAAGGAAAAGTATTAATATAAACTTGATGAGATACCTTGGAATTGAAGGAAATGAGAAGCTCATTTTGTGTAACGCATGGAGAAATACTAGCTCTTTCTCTGACTGTCATCATTTTATTCCTACATCTAGATGATAGGATTTTGATTATTGAGGAAGGATTTTATGAAAAAGCAAACACAAAATAAAATCAATCATATAGCTTCTGTCAAATGGTTCCTTTGATTTTACTCCATTTCATAAAGGACATTTCTTAGAGTTATTTGAAAGTAAAGCTTGATGAGAACTGTGATTTTTTTTTTTTTGGTTAAAGTTAGTGGTTTGTTGCAAAATCTTGTTTTGGTTTGTTAGGCTTTATTTTGCTAAGAATTTTGTTTGCGTTTCGCGTGCAAGGGACTGCCCAAGTCTGTTACTGCAGGGAGCCATTTATATTGCATTAGACATTTCTCAGTGTCCCCTTACTTCAGGGCTTTTCATTGCCTAAGAAGGTATCACTTCACTAATCACACCTCCCAAGAGGACAAGAAGGATGTCGAAAGTCAACCCTAGACTGTCAACATCTTGTTTTTTCTAATCTTGGAACTTTCAGTAAGAAATTGTGGTTCTTAATCAAAAGCCAAAACCAAAATAATGACAAGGAAAAAAAAAAAGCCACAAAAAGAAACCCACCAAAAACTTCTTCTCTTTCCACACACATCTCATTCCTTCTTTAAAAAAAATACCTAAAAATTTTGAAATCAATTTCATAACGTATTTTTATTGGCCCAGGACACGCAGTGATTGGTATTTTTTCCTCTATGAGAATGGTTTACTTTTACCAGGGACAACTTTGACAGAAAAGTCTTTTAAAGAGGGAGAGAAATAAGAATTCAAAAGAGATAATGTTGCTTTACTTTACTTTGATCGTGTTTTGTGCAGCATTCTCAGGGCAGCATTGTCTAATGTTAATTACAGGCCATTAAGGCCATCACGATGCCTGGGCGTCCAGCAGATGCCCTGGCTGTCCCTTGACTTCAGATCATGATGGAAGCGTCTTAAATGCCCATATGCCTGTGACACAGTGTCCAGCATTGAGGATACTCAGTAGCTTTGAGCGCTTACTCTTCAAGAAATTCCTGGATACAGTGGGAAGGGTGAATGAACTTTTAAATTACATGTCTTGTTTTCTATCACCAGGAACTAAACTAAGGGGAAATTAATTCACAAGCTTTATTACGCATTTTCCCATTTTTAAGAGGGACAATTTCCCACAACCCTTCCACTTTTGTCCTTTTACCATTTTTGTTTTTTAGCCTCAATACTGAAATACTCTCTTTCTTGTTCCAACTAACTACATCAGAAACATTCAGTAGACTTAGCACCCAGTGAGGGTCTGACAATTACTTCCTTACGGCAGCCTTCTTTCAAAACTAGGTCCAGAATAAATCAGAGGTTTTCATGTCTCAGTCATTTTCCTGGTGACATGTTAGTTTTTAACATTGCCCAGAGAAAGAGTCACTGCAGAATATATGAAAACAAACTATTTTCTCTTCTATTGGGTGAGAAACAGCCAGACATAAACAGTCAGGAATGCTCCCTTCATCTTTACCTGCACTTGAAAAATTAACCAGTAAGAGAAAGAGAGCTTGCTGATAGCTGGAAAGGCATATAATGGATAAACTCGCTTTATTCAGTCTTTTTGTACAACGTAAGGGTAAATCATTGAAACAGGAACACAACGTTCATCCTTGAAATGGCTCACTAATATCAAAGCATTTGGAAAGCAGTGCTGTGTAAACATGAGGTGATAAAGCAGCGTTCACACTTCTCATTGGTTGTGCATTTTCAAACATATCCAAGCATTTAAACAAGGCCATTCATTCATCATTCTGTAAACCAACGCCAGGTCTTTGAATTCTACTCCTTTCCTATCCTCAGCTTGAGGCATATAAAATTGTATGCATAATTTTGGATTTCTGGAACTGATCAAGTAATAATAAATATTTTAATTTAATTTTTTAAAAAACTCTTCAGAAGCAGAAACTTCAGGTTTCAGAAACTTCTTGTTAATATTAAGCCCAGCAAAGGGTGCAGCTGGAGTTCACTTCAATTATACACTATAAATATTTAGGTTGGAGGCAGGAAGGAAGTTCTGGGAGTTGGAAGCGTAGAATCAGGTGTGGCAGGGATTCCTGTAGCATAGAGATTGAGGTGGGGTTTACAGTTTTGCATTTCATTGACAGGCATGCAATTGGGTTGAAAAACAAAGGCGGGACATGGATGGCAATTTCTGCAGCAAGAAGTGCTGGAAATAACCTCAGGAATGCTTACATGTCCTTTGTGAAATGTCCACGAGTGACCAGCAGCTACTCGTGCGTGACTGTCACCACTAGGCTGCAAAGCAAGGAGATAGGACAGTATTACATTTGTGAGGTTATTGATCAGAAAACTAGTTTAGTGTGCAGAGGTGGGTTTATGTGTTTTAAAATATTCCCAAAGTGGCTAAAGATTACTGACATTTGAAACAGTAGCGTAGTCTACATATGTTAAAATGGTTATTGCCATTTCTTAATTATGTTCTTTAAATAAGAATATTCTTTTCTTGTTAAGGTCCAGCTATTTGCTTTTCATTTCTCTTGTCCCTATCCTTCTTGATCCATCAATTAAAATGTGATTTCCTATTGGGGTCTGTGATAAATATGCAATATTCTGATGCAGTATTCATTGCATCGGAAAGCTGAAAGGGACTGTGGCTGCTCATTGGTTTAATGGAATCATGCCCGTGTTTTGGTCACAATTTCCATCTTATGAAAGAAATGCAAGATTTCTCATGATGTTTGTTTGCATTCCTGCAAATCCAGGTGAGCAAATATGTCCTTAGGGTCTAGTTCAGGGGGTTAACCAGCATGATATTTAACAAAGGCATGGGACAAATAAGAGACCTCATAGTCAATTGACATGTTCCCTCTTTATGTTAGAGCTGAAATTTAAAGTAAAGGGTGAACTAGATTTTTATCTGCATGTGTTGACTTTTGAGAAGTAGATTCCTGGCATAGTGGCTTTATAGCAGAAATGTCTTTTCATTGATTTTACTTAGGTGTCGCCCTCATTTCAGCATACAAGTGACTCATTGGGGAACAAACAGGGAAACCCTTTGTGATGAATTAGATGTCATTCTGAGACACAGGGCTTCTTACTTATGCTTTTTTCTTTCTTTAAAATCAGCATTGCTCTTCTAGATCGATACCAAGCAAATAACAACCAAAAATCAACACACATAAAAGAGACAAGGCATCCCAGAGTTCTAGTTAACGTTTTCATGGTTGCCACCACCTTTTTTGCAGGAAAACAAAAGGATTGGCCAATGGCCACCTAAGTGATGCCTTTGAGGGGTGAGATGGAATTGGGGGCTGTCCTTGCACCCCTTTCTGGAGAGCCTGGTGCATAGAGAGAACTTCCATCTCTGGGAGTACAGCTTTTAGGGCACCTCTGTGTCCATTCCCCACCATTCTTTAATTGGTGGAATTTACAAAAGCAAAACTGGAGCATGAAAGCATGTTTGGTATCTCAACTGTGTTCTCAGAATTGAGATCATTCATATTTTATTCTTAGGAGAAATATTATCTTTCTCCAGACCAGGGAGAGAGTCTGGCTTGAGAGGTAACGATTAAGAAAGAATATGTCTTTCTCTGTAAAGAAAAGCCACTTCATAATGAATTTCTTTTAGGCCGTAATGAGCTAGGACTATAGAAGATCCAGACCTTCAACTTGCCCTTTGGAGCTCAGGAGCTGAGAAAACCCTTCTGGATTAATAATTGATGTCCAAACACAGCAAAAAACAAATCCCCCTCCACACTGAGACCACGTGGTGAGGCGACCGGGGATGCTGCCTGGGGGTTCTTTTCTGTTCCTGTCTGCCCAATGATCATGTCGCCAGTTTTCGGGCACCAGCAGGAGCAGTTTTAGATAAGAATCAGAGACTGTGTTTGTGTGAGAACTTCTAATCCTTCCTGAGATTTTTGGAGGATGATTCTTGCCCTTGCTTTGTTTCTGTTATCCATTTTTTCTGGTAGGTTGTAATCTGAGGACGAGTAAGTCATGTCGCTGTAAGGAAATTCCCCAGAGGAATTAAAGTAACAATTTTTTCTCAATAGAATTTTTTTTTTAGAAGAAATGTGTGTGTGTGCAGGGGAAGCAGATGACCGTTCAGCTGTTGTTAGAGGTTTGTGTTCTGGGTGTCCGTCACTCAGGATAGGAAGGTCAGATTCAGACCTGCCAGAGGTAGAAATAGACTTCCTGATCACTCTGTCCTAAACAAAGCCACGCAAAACAAACCTTGGGAAAAATGAATTGATAACAGAAGCATCTAGAGCAAGGACCAGTTAAAAGTCATTTTGTTCAGATGCCCTGCTTTAAGATTTCTCGGCAATCTAGAAGCCATTGCTTAAGAGTCCAGAGTTTGTAGTGGAATGAGTCTGGGTTTGGATCTGCCTAAAAACCACTTACAAGCTGTTTCAGCTTAAGTTTACTTAGTGTTGTCGAGCCTCGGTTTCCCCATCTAAAAATAATGGAGGCAATAATTGCAATGACCCAACTGGTTATTATGAGCATGAAATGAGGTAACCAAGTTCTGCATGAGATTGAGAACTGTTCCCAAAGCTTTCTATGTATCTGAGCAACAAACAAAACATTCCAATTTAATATTTCTGTGTGTCCAAGCCTTTTTGATTATCCTATTTAGAATATTCAATATTTTATTTGTAGTGAATAAATAATTTGCTGGTTGAAAGGGTGAACACATGGGTAAATGGAAGAACAAGTAGATGATGTTCATAACCCTCTTAGTTGCGGTTTGGATAAGCACTAGGACAGGGGATCTGAAAAATTTAACAAGTATCCAAGAGGTAGAAATTATTTACATTGTAAATATTGCTTGGTAGGCTGACTTAATTATAAAAACAAATGTTTTGCATTCAGCATCAGCTACCCCCATAATTGACTTCTCTGCATTTCCCCACTCTTTTAAAGAAGATGTTAATGATGCTGGATAATTCTCCTAGGACCAGCCAGAAGTGGGAAAGAAGGTAGTTCTAACACTTGGTTAAAAATATACATATGCATAAAGTCAAACTCCGCTACCATCTCCAGTAACAGAGTGTGCACACTTTCTTAATCACAGGCTGAGAATGTTCACTGTAGATTTATTTTCCACACATCACCACTCTTGTAACTTTTTAATGGTTTGGACAATGGCAAGAACAAAGGAAAGAATAACTAAGTACCATTGAAGAGATGTATCCACATCACGTAAGGACATGAAGCCTTAGGTCTTAGAGTGGTTATGCAAAGAAGAATACCAGATATGAGTCTGACTTTAGAAGGTGCACCATTATCTTTAACTACCTGCTTACTACAAGACTATTCAGTATGGAAACAAGAAGGCATCAGTTAAAAGTTGACAGTCACGTAATAAATATAAAGACATTAAATCTCTTTTGGGAAAGTCGTGTTAAACTCCAATGAATCCAGCAAAATTTTTTATTGATTAATTGTTTGAAGTTACGACAAGCAACTTATTTTTATTTCATATTTATGATCTGGTTTATAATCACACATCTCAGGGGTGTAAAGGACCTTAAGAGCCATCTACATCAACAGCTTTTTTTTAATGTGTTTATTTTTATGTTCTCTCTGTATTTCTGTATTACACAGGATGCCATACTAGGCTTCTTTTGTTCTTTTGGTTCTCTGTCTCTGTGTCAGTCTGTCTCTCTCTGTGTATATATTTATAAAATATAAACATAATTGCATATAAATTTTAATGCTATCGGTGTTATAAAATCTTACTACCGTAAACCATCCTAGAGGCTTATGCATATACCTTATTGTGTGACGTGTATGCTTGGTCATACATTTTATACCAAATCTTCGATCAAGAGAAAATTAGAGCAATGATTGTTAACAAGGACAGTGCTCCATCCTAGGAGTTTTGTCCATGTATCAGGATTTTATTTTACTGTGCCAGTGATTGGCAGAAGGCAAGGATGCCAGATGCTCCGCGATACATTGGACACTCTCAAAAAAGAATCATCCTCCCTCTCATAAAATATCTGAATGACCCATTGGATTTTCATGGAAGTGAGAAACTGTTTATAATTGTGTGAGCCTCGGTTTAGTTCCATCTTAAAAGCACAAAGTCCTGTTTCTACTGTTTTAATATACTCTCAGTTTTCTAGGAAGACAAGTTGTGTAAATCGACAATCTTTTATTTTGTTCAGAATTTTCTAAGAGATGCTCAATATTTCAGAAAGTGACATGTCCGAAGGCAATACTGGTTGTGATATTTAAATTAAGAATACAGTACACACTGTCAGTCTGCACGCAAGCTGTAGTTGTTGAGTTACCATGACTAATTATGGGTGCAAGCAGCATCCAAATCCTCTGTTAATGTCTTCTAATATAGTTCTTCCTACCGTTATATACTGAAATGCCTATACTTTTATTTAGAATTAATATCCCTTTATTTCTCTTTGATGTTACACTTAGGCTATGATATTGATTTTTACATTTTGTAGGTAGGTTATATTATCTATACAGTTTAGTTCACAGGTGATGTAACCTGTTGCAATTTATGATAATGAAAGGGGAATTAAAAATATCCAGTAATAAAATGGAGAGTTGTGGTTGATAGCTGTAAGAAGCTCTGAAATAGAAAGCAGTATACTCATGGAAACTCGGCACACCTTCTAACACAGTTAGAATTAGGGGGCAGTATATTATTTACCTGTTGTGGTGTACTGATACTGTCACAAACTCAGTGGCACTGATTTATCATCTGATAGTTTCCCGGATCACGAGTCTGAGCACAGCTTAGCTGGGTCGTCTGCAAGGCTACAGTCAAGATGTGAGCCGGGGCTGCAGTCTACTTTGCAAGCTTGACTGGGAAGGATCCGCTTCTTGCCTCTTGTTGCTCTTGTCAGAATTCAGTTCTTTGAGGTGCGTTGGACTGAGGAACTCGGCTTGTTGCTGTCTGTTGGCTGAAAGTTACCCTCACTTCCTTAGCATGTGGCTCCATCCACTATGGCCACTCGTTTCCTTGAAGCCACTCTGTGAGCAAGAAAGACATTGCAATCTTATGTAACGTAATTATGAGAGTGACATTCCGTTATATTCGCTGTATTCTATTGGTAAGAAGCAGGTTATAGATCCCAATTACACTCAAGGGGAAGGAATTACACAGGAGCATGACTACTCAGATGGGAGGATTATTGGGGGGCATTTTGGAGTCTGTTCACCGTATCCAACTTCCCTTGGCAGTGTTAGGTGGAGGGGATGAGTTCCTGGGATCGGGAGACAGTGGCTAGTGTGCTTTATATTAATAGCGTTTGTGCTAATGAAAAGTTACTTTATCCATCAGTGTGAAGGCAGGTGTTCTCAGAGGAGGGAAAACTAGATCGCTAGACCAGGATCTGTTCACGTTAGGTCTTCTTAGACCACACAGTCCTTGCTTATGTGACGTACATTGGCCTGATGAGCATTTCTGTGGAGTCAGAGTGCAGTGCTGTAGGGAAGGTTATCTGATTTCCTCCCACTCAGAGACTTTTCACTTAGATCACCCAGCTAGTTCTCAAGTCCATCAAAGTGTGAACCAGGGTCAGATCTGGAAGAGGGAGAGAACATTTTAAGAGTCAAATTTATTCATTACTTAAATGTTTTATTGAACATCTGCTATGTGCTGTTCATTGTTTTAGGGGCAGTGGGGAGAGACTGTGCCCTAAAGCAGATTACAGTGAGTGCCAGCCACCATTTTAACCATCACTGGTCCATGGATTAAAATTATATTTCTAATTACCATCTGTACGATCTTAGCTTACAAATGCTACTCTGTGATCATTTATTTCTTCAAGTGAAGATAGGGGTCCAAACATAGCTACCTCACAGGATTTTTATGAAGATTTTGTGAGATCCTGTGTATAGAGTATCCAGTACAGAGTTAGTGTGAACCTTTCTCCCTGTCTCACCTTTCAGTAAAACAGACCATTACAAATTACCTATGAAGACAGACTTTGGTATTTAACCTCTTCCACAAAGGTATATGAAAGTCATAAATACCAAATACTTAAATCATCACCCAGAGAAAGATCTCTTTTACCCCTTTACACAAAGGACTTGAATGGCTCACAGGAGTATTTGTGTTTGACAACATAAATAATATTCTCTCTGAAAACGTGTAAGTATAGATGTAAACCAGTAGGCTGGAATGTGTGCATTTATCTGTTTTGAACTAATCTAGTGTATCAAGTCACAACATTCATGTTGGTGGAAGTGCTGATGTAGAAGCTGCAGCAAGTTATCCAGAAGATCTACCTAAGATAATTGATGAAGGTGGCTACATTAAACAACAGATTTTCAGTGAAAATGTTTTTTCAAGAAAATTTTCAATTTTCTTCCTTCTGTTGGAAGAAGATACCATCAAGGCTTCCATGGCTAGAGAGAAGAAACACATGCTTGACTTCAGAGTTTCAAAGGACAGGGCTGACTTTCCTGTTAAGGGCTAATGCAGATAGTTACTTGAAGTTGAAGCCAGTGCTCGTTGACCGTTCTGAAATTCCTGGGGTCCTTAAGAATGATGCTAAATCTCCTCTACTTGTGCTCTATAAACAGAACAAAGCCTGAGTGACAGCATATCTGTTTACACCATCGTTTACTTAATACTTTAAGCCCATATTTGAGACTTCTCAAAAAACAAAAGATTATTTTCAAAATATTACTTCTCATTGACAATGCACTGGGTTGCCCAAGAGCTGTGATGTTAGTGTACAAGCAGATTGATGTTGTTTTCATGCCTGCTAACACACCACCACCATTCTGCAGCCCATGGATGAAGGAGTGATGTTGATTTTCAACTCTTACTATTGAAGAAATACATTTGGTAAGGCCATATGTGTCATAGATAGTAATTCCTCTGATGGATCTGGGCAAAGTAAGTTTAAAACCCTCTGGAAAGGATTCACCATTCGAGATGCCATTAAGAACATTCATGATTTGTGAGAAGAGGTCAAAATATCAACCTGAACGGGAGTGCGGAAGAAGTCGATTCCAAAGCTCATGGATGACTTTGAAACGTCCAGGACTTCAGTGTAGGAAGTCACTACAGGTGTGGTGCAAATAGCAAGAGAACTAGAATTAGAAGTGGAGCCCAAAGATGTGACTGAATTGCAGCACTCTCACGACACAACTTGAATGGATGAGGAGTTGCTTCTTACCGATAAGCAAAGAAAGTGGTGTCTTGAGATGGAATCTCTTCCTGGTGAAGATTCTGTGGGCTTTGTGGAAACGACGACACAGGACTTAGAATATTACATCAACTTAGTTGATAAATCAGCAGCAGGGTTTGAGAGGATTGCCTCCAGTTTTTTAAAGATTTTCTGCTGTGGGTAAAATGCTGTTAAGCAACATCACATGCTACAGAGAAATCTCTTGTGAAAGGAACAGTCAGTCAATGTGGCAAATTTCATTATTGTCTTATTTTCAGAAATGTCCACAGCTATCTCAGTCTTCAGCAACTGCTACCCTGATCAGTCATTAGCCATTAACATCAAGGGCAAGACCTTCCAGTAGCAAAAAGATGGCAGGTTGCTGAAGGCTCAGATGATAATTGGCATTTTTTAACAATAGAGTACTTTTAAATTAAGGCATGCACATTTTAGACGTGTTAGTATACACTTAGACTACAGTGTAGCATAGATGTAACTTTTTTTTTTTTTTTTTTTTGAGTCAGAGTCTTACTCTGTTGTCTGGGCTAGAGTGCTGTGGCGTCAGCCTAGCTCACAGAAACCTCAAACTCCTGGGCTCAAGTGATCCTCCTGCCTCAGCCTCCTGAGTAGTTAGGACTACAGGCATGCACCACCATGCTCGGCTAATTTTGTCTATATATTTTTAGTTGGCTAATTGATTTCTTTCTATTTTTAGTAGAGA